>JAYESA010000015.1:103651945-103881945 GCA_036927795.1 Iris macrosiphon | reverse complement strand
TGACCTAGTATTGGCCTAGAAGTGCATTTTAGTGCATCCTTTAACTTATTCCTCTTCATTACACTAATTAACATAATATTTTCTAAATAGGATTGTGTGACACCCGCTTGGGCTTTGAGAGACACCCTTGGCTCAGGACCAGAGGCGAGTACGTTTCTTTTTTGGTTTTTATTTTATGATAGTGTATATATCACATGTTCTAGAACTGTATAATTGATTCTGATACAGTGGATTCACGGACTGGTACTATATGGATCCTGTCAGGAGATGTTATCCCTTACTGTGTTCAGCGGGTACTTCTTCACATATATTTCATCGTGTGTATCGGGTATTAATTTTAGTGTACTTCGTGTTCACACATTGTTCGTGTTTAGTCAGCCCATATTCGTGGTCGTAATGTGTCATAATTGGATCCATGAGTATTGGTTGGGGATGGGGGAATAGGAGTTGATTATGTGATCAAGCCAAAGTGTATTCTAGTACATGTCGATTACATATCACACGTGTAATCGAGTTACCATATCGTATTCATGTTCAACCTAAACCGATCACATAATGAACTTGTATTTCATGGCACATTAGCTAGTTTCATTTATTTCTATTATATTGCAGTTATTCTATTGTTTGTTCTTTATTCCAGTATATTACATATTCACTCTTGTTCACTCTATTTTTGATGTTTTATTATCTTGTATTCTTATTTATTATCTGTTATATATGCTCGATTATGTATTTGAAACTGCTTTCAGAGGTATGTACTTTGCTCCAATCATGACTGGATATATTTTTCAGATGATTGGCTTATGGACCAGTGTCACACCTACTACGGGCCGTAGGACGACGTACCTTTAGAAGATACTCCTTTAGAGAAGGAGGACCTAGTACCAGAGGCTGAGGAGGCTTAGATTATTTATTTAGACTTGTATTAGTCTCTATTAAGGTTTTTGTCATGTATATATTATTTCGGACTTGTAGATGTATTGTGACTATTTTTTTTTTGTATTACATCTCGTGCTTATTCTTCCTTAGTTTGTTATGTGATTGAGTATAAATTACCATTATCAGATACCATATTGCTCCTCCGTTTGGAGTTGAGATGATTGACAGGTACCATGTGTATATATTATATGAAATGTTTAAATAGTAGAATTGACCCAGACAGCGTTCTACCACCGTTGCTGCGGCGTAGGCTGGGCATTGCTCACTACTCGTGCCCTTATTCCCGGTACGGGTCGTGACATATTCTTTAGTGGTGGCCTCATGCAGGTCCGTCTTTGCAATAATGTGATATCGTGGTAGTGCAACGGCTTAGTTATACTTTTGCGAGCTTGCGATAGGATAGGATATAGGATAATAGGATAAGAGAGAGAATACTCAATCACAACTAGGAAACTTCCAATCTATTGATTTGTCATATTTATCATTCTTAAATTTGCTCCTTTTGATATATTACTGTCCTTCCTTGATGATATAGTATCTCGCTCAATATTAATTCCTTATTTTGAATCTGTCTTCAGGATACCGCCGAAGATGCGTTCCCAGCGCTCAGACGCAATATCAGCGAGGTCATTCATTTTTTTGCCTCTGAGGGCAGCACCAGCAGACGATGTTCCAGCAGCTATATTCCAGAGGTCCATTTTACCGATCTAGATGGGCATTTCTGCAACAACTTTTAGAGGTGCTCCACCTCCAGTACAGAGGGCAGTACCGACAGTTTTAGGGGATCTTCCACCCCCACCATCCGTAGTCGATCAGACACAGATGTTTATGCTCTTTCAGTAGATGATGGAGGCGCAGCAGCGCCAGTCAGAGGTTATGAGGCAGGGAATTGAGAATGCTCACCAGATTGCACTCGTCACAATCGAGAGAGTTGCCTTAGTCCAGCCACAGACGGCCCCACCTTAGTTTACCTCATAGCAGTCGAGGCCGGGGACTATCATAGATTTCAAGAGGATGGGGTCGAAGGATTTTAAAGGAACTGAGGGAATTATTTATGTTGATGATTGGATAGAAGATATTGAGAGAAACCTGCGGCTGGCGCAGATTCTAAAGAGGTTGCAAGTAGAGGCCGCAGGAAGCATGATTTTGACATCGTACTGGCTTGGTTCAGGACGGACCCCAGGATCTCATCATCGGGACTTACTTGGAAAGCTTTCAAGAAGCTATTCAAGGAAAAGTTCTTTCCAGATATGGCACTGACGTCTCTGGAGAGCCAGTTTTAGTACCTTGTTCAGGGAGGTTGTGTTCTTCAGCAGCATGGGAAAGTGATTGCCTATGCATCCAGGCAATTGCGTCCTCATAAAAAGAACTATCCTACCCATAATTTGGAGTTGGCAGCTGTCATATTCGCCCTGAAGTTGTGGAAACATTATTTGTACGGAGAGCTTGTGGAGATCTTCACAGACCACAAAAGCTTGAAGTACGTTTTCACGCAGAAGGAGTTGAACATGAGACAGCGTCGGTGGTTGGAATTGATGAAGGATTTTGATATCTCTTTGCAATATCATCCTGGGAAAGCCAATGTAGTTGCCGATGCTTTGAGCAGGTATCCGGTAGCTATGTTCTTGACGCAGGATCGATATCTGTTGGAGGACTTGGAGAGCTTGGGCATTGAGGTGATTGTTCCTGGGTGTGCTATGCAGATGTGGGGATTGCAGATACACTCAGATTTGATGGACAGGATCAAGGCAGCACAGTATGATGATGTATCTTTGAGGAGTATCAGAGCTCAGGTGAGAGCAGGATTGGAGGATGATTTCACTATTGCAGAGGATGGATCCTTGAGGCATGGAGTTAGATTGTGTGTGCCTAGTGGGGAGTTGCACGAGAAGGTATTGCAGGAAGCGCATCGCTCTCAGTATTCCATACATCCAGGTGCTAACAAGATGTATCGGGATATGCGAGAGAGTGTGTGGTGGTATGGCATGAAGAGGGAAGTGGCACAGTTTGTATCCAGATACTTAGTGTACCAGCAGGTGAAAGCCGAAAGGCAGAGGCCAGGAGGGTTACTTCAGCCATTACCCATTCCAGAGTGGAAGTGGGAACACATTACTATGGATTTTGTGTCCGGACTTCCACGATCTCCAGGAGGGAAAGACGCGATTTGGGTCATTGTTGATAGATTGACCAAGTCGGCCCACTTTTTGCCTTTCAAAGTGGGTTTGTCTACGGAGAAGCTGGCAGAGATGTATGTGAGGCAGATCGTTAGGATACACGGAGTTCCCGTCAGCATAGTCTCAGATCGAGATAATCGTTTTACTTCTCATTTCTGGAGGAGTTTGTAGGAGAGTTTGGGCACTCAGCTCAAGTTCAGTACTGCATATCATCCCCAGACAGATAGGCAGTCAGAGAGGACTATCCAGACTCTCGAGGATATGTTGTGCACTTGTGTACTAAATTTTGGGGGTTCTTGGGAGGACCATCTCTATTTGGTAGAGTTTGCTTACAACAACAGTTACCAGGCCAGTATAAAGATGTCACCTTTTGAAGCTCTATATGGTCGGAGGTGTCGTACTCCTTTGTCTTGGGACGATGTTAGAGAGAGAATTTTGCTTGGGCCAGAGATGGTTGTGGATGCAGCGGAGAAGGTTCATTTGATCAGAGACAGACTTCGAGTGGCGCAGGACAGACAGCGGCATTGGGCCGATAGCCATCGGAGACCTTTGGAGTTTGAGGTATAGTTTAGATTTTGTTTATGCTTGTTCTTGTTTGTTATAGATTAAGTTCTTAAGATGGTGTTTTGTTCTAGGTGGGTGGTTTGGTGTTTCTGAGGATTTCTCCGACACGAGGCACGATTCGCTTCGGTGGAGGCGAAAAGCTTAGTCCGCGATTCATCGGACCTTTCACTATTCTAGAGAGGGTCGGTACAGTTGCTTATAGACTAGACTTGCCACCTGCATTGGAGGGAGTGCACAAAGTGTTTCATGTGTCACAGTTGAGACGATACGTGGCAGATCCTAGTCATATATTGGATCACCCGGAGATAGAGGTGGGCCCTACTCTTAGCTATCCAGAGCAGCCAGTTGAGATTCTGGATCGGAGAGAGAAGGTGCTGAGAAACCAGACTATTCCTTTGGTGTGCGTCGCATGGAGGCATCACTCTCCGGGGGAGTCTACCTGGGAGAGAGAGGATGACATGCGAGAGCGTTATCCATATTTGTTTGTACCTTGAGGTATGTTATTTCTAGTTATGTTTTGTTCATTAGTTAGTTGTGATTCTTTAGTTCTGTTCTGTGTTTTTCTGGGGGTAGTTTTCGTCTTTAAATTTTGAGGACGAAATTATTTTAAGAAGGGTAGACTTGTCACTACCACATTTTAGGAAAAAGGGTATTTTAGTAATTTCCTATTTAAATAAATATTGTGCATGGTAAATAATTTTTGTTGTATTATTTAATTGTTGTTGGATGTTACTTAATTATTTTGGACTTATTTTAGTGGACCCAACTAGTGTAGTTTGGACCCATGGACCAACATGAATTAAATAGTTAGATTTGGCCCATTTGGAAAGACCATAGTTAAGGAGATGGATTAAATTAATTAAGTGATTAGACTAGAAGCTTCCTTCCTTAATTATTTCTTCATGAGAGGCCCCAAGGGGTACATTGGACATTTTACAATTGCTTGGGAGAGGGGCAAGACCGGCCTATTAAAAGAGGAGGGAAATTTCTCTCTCCTCTCATTCTCATTCCAAATCTAGATCTAGAATTTCCCACTCACAAATTCCCTCCATTCCCATTCCAATTTCCTACCAAATTCATTCCAAATTCTTCCCAATTCACCATTAGAGAAGGAGGAAGCAAGGATCTAGAAGAAGGAAGCAAGGATCTACAAAGAGGAGCAAGGATCTACAATTTGGAAGCAAGTTCTTCTCAATTGGAGGTTTCATTGGAAATCCATCTCCCAATAGGTATAATTTAGATTTTTCCATTTAAATAGCTTCTAAATCTGAGATTTAATCATGTAAAATCAACCTATATGTATGTACTACCCATAGGACTTTGTTTTGTGTTCAAAGGAGACCCATGGAGAAAGTTATGGTGCTTTTTGTGTTAATTTTGTGGGAATTCCGAATTTACATTTTGTTGTGTGTATCAATTGATCCTATAGATCAATTGAACATGAGTTTATGTGTTTGGGGCTAGTGTTGTGTCCATAATTTGGTACATGTGGTTCGTATCCCAACTATTTGGTGATACGTGTCATTTTGGGGGTTTTTCCTCCGACACGGGGCTTTGAACATGTCGTATTTTGACACGGACACATAGATCTACTTTTGACACTTTGATTTATTCATAAATATTATTTGTGATTTGTTTGTATCCTTCGGGGTGTAATTGGTTGTGTGTTGGACTCGTGTCACATGCGTATCCTAGATCTAGTAGGATACGGTGTGATACTCTCCAATTGTGTGGATTTTTGAATAGATCTAATTATGTATGGTTTAAATTCTTTAATTATAATTAGTAAATATATATATATATATTATATATTTATTTTGTGTATTTATTATAGTAATTATTGTAGCATAGATCTATATATTTTTGTGTGTGCTAATATGATGTACAAATATAATATGTAGCTTTCTTGCATGTAATTATATATGTACTTATGTTAATAGTATAAATTATACATAAATGTTTTAAAAATATATTTATGTGTTTAATTGTGTAATTATATTATTTATAATTATTATGTAATTATTTGTATATTAATGTATATATTTTAGGTGTGCTTCTAGCCATGTAAAATATGAACATTAATATGTGCATGTGTTGTAACTATTGGTATTTAATTATAAGTTTATATGTGCATATATATATAAGTATATAATTATTTATTTATATATATGTATTATGATTATTATTGCATATATATATTTATATATATATATATTTCTGTGTTTTAGTGACAGTGGGTTTGTGACAGTGAAACTGTCGCTAAATAGGCGGGTCAGCAGCAGCCGCTGTAGCCCACTGTGCATTAATGACAGTTCTGTCATTAATGCTGCGGGCGGGATCTTAGCAGCAGTGGCGACAGTTTTCGGTGACAGTTGATTAACTGTCACCAATGCAGCAGCAGTGGGTTTTATTACACAGTGGCTTTTGCGACATTTTCTGTGACAGTTGAGACTGTCACTATAAGCTATTTTAATTAAATTATATTTTTAACTTCCTATTTTCAGTGACGCTTTGGCAGTTTTAATTATATTTTATATATTATTATTGTATATATATATGTGTATATATATGTGTTTTATGAGGTATAATATTTGTAATAATATATTATTTTATTTGTATAAATATTGGTTGTTTATATATTATATTAGAGTATGTATTATTTGTATTATTAGTATACTTTGTGTGAGTAACTTTTGGGATCTAATTTTTATTCCTAAATTGTTGTATTTTATTTCTATATTATTTATATAGATTTCTTGTGAGGTTGACCTTGGTTTGACCATGTTTGACTTTAGTTGACTTTAGAGTTGACCATAGTTGACTTTTGACTTAGAATTTATTTATTGACTTAGGAGTTGACTAGTTTGACTTGTTCTCTTTTCGGGACCTTGTTTTAATGTGGTATTCCATATCTAGGTCTTCGAGGCACCGAGTCAGACATCTGTGAGACTGTTCTTTGGATTTTAGGCGAGTACATTCTCTGATAGTTTCTCATTTATGATATCCTCTATGTTCGTTGTATCTAGTATAGATTTACATGTTTCTCTCGACACTATGGTTACACGGATTGGTATATCCGGATCTCGTTATGAGATGTTATTCCTTGGTATATGGTGTATATGGTGCAAGTATTGTTTTATTGGTTATCTTGTACATGTACAGACACCGATTCTCGGGGAGACTAGCTATCTTCTTGGAGAATCTAGTGCCATAGCATACCGTGGTTGAATCTATTATACTAGTTGGGGGTGGAGAGTATTAGTATAGATGTGTGATCAAATCCCTATTGAATAAAGTATTGGTAAGCGAATAGTGTTGATCATGCACCGCACGTATGATTAGCCAGGCCGTATTGTATCTTGCCCAAGCCGATCACATGTTAAGCTAGTACTCACGCACTTAGTCATTAGTATCATTGTTTCATTGGTATATTGTTCATTATTGTATTTCTTTCCAGTATTTCCTTATTGTCTATATATCTCTTGTATCTATTTTGTGCATCTTGTTTATCCACAACTATTTACTGTTACATAGTTTTTATCATGGATTAGAACTGCTGTTAGAGATGTACTCTGCTCCTTTCCTAACTGGATATATTTTTCCAGATGACACTGAGGAGTACCCTACCTATTATGGACCCCAGGATATTGTGGGTTTAGATTCTGAGACCCTGGCTCAAGAGGGACTTATCCCAACTGAGACAATTGACCCTGGAGTTGTAGCCTTGTAGTATGATAGTATTCTTTTGTACTGGATTTGTCTCCAGCTTATTTTGTTACTCTTCAGACTCATTGATGTATTATTTTAAACTCATGAGTTGATGACTATTCTATTCTTATCTGATTCGTGTTCATTCTATCTTAGTTCTGTGATTGAGTACACTATCTTTTGGTGGTTTATTATATTAGATAGACTTTTTAGACAGCGTTCTACCGCCGATTCTGCGGCGTAAGCTGGGCGTTGTTTCCGACTAGTACCCTTACCCCGGGTGCGGGTCGTGACACGTTTTTGGTGGTGGCCTATGCAGGTCTAGCTTCACAAGTATGTGATGTCGTGGTAGTGCGACAACTTAGTTGTACTACTGCGAGCCTGCAATAGGATATAGGATATAGGCTGAGATACTCAATCACATCTAGGAAAATTCTTTTGATTCAACTATTCTCCTTTGATATTGATACTTGATCTCTTAAACTGTCCTTTCCTTGATGTCTTACATCTTGTGCCATATTGATTCTTTCTTTCGCTTTGTCTCAGGATGCTGCCTAAGACTAGATCATAGCAGGGAAGAGCAGCTTCTGAGAGGTCTGCGACATCCCGAGGGCCTGCACCAGTCACTTCTCCGGTGATTGGAGTGTCAGCTGCTTTCGGAGGTCCACCACCTACTCAGAGGACTGTGCCAGCTGTATCTTAGGGGCTTCCACCTCCACCTCCTGTGCCAGCAGAGGCGTCACAGATGTTTACACTGTTTCGTGAGATGCTCAAGGCACAGAGGGCTCAGTCAGAGGCACATCAGAGGCCGACCGACGTTCTACGGCAGTGCATCGAGAGTGCTCATCAGCTTGCTCGTGCTGTAGTTGAGAGAGGAGTTCCGATCCAGCAGTAGGTTGTTCCTCAAGTTGCTCAGCTTCGGCCAGGCAACATTCAGGACTTCAAGAAACTGGAGCCTAGGGTTTTCAAAGGGACGGAGGGCATCGTCTATGCTGATGATTGGCTCGAGGACATTGAGCGTCTTATAAGGGTGTCCCGTCTTTCTGAAGATCTGAAGGTTGAGGCGGTAGGACTTCAACTGTTCGACGTCACTCACACTTGGTTCAGGAATGAGCCAGTTCTAGTTGACGCAAGACAATCTTGGGAGGTATTCAAGAACCTTTTCAAGAAGAAGTTTTTCGCTCGGATAGACAGGCTTGACTTGGGGAGACAATTTGAGAGTCTCATTCAGGGAAGCATGTCTGTGGAGGAATACGCTGCGGAGTTCGGTAGGTTGAGCCGATTTGCAGAGTACTTGGTGAGGGAGCCGGAGGTTCGAGCTATTCGTTTCCGAGAGGGTCTAAACTGGGAGGTGAAGATTCTCATTCCGTCTTTTTATGAGACATACTCGAAGATACTTGCGGAGGCACGCAAGGTTGAGCGGGATCTGGGTTTGAAGACCAAGAGAGACCGTGATTCTTTTCTGGGGGCCAACGGCAGTGCAGTATCTGCCAAACGTCCTCATTTCCAGTCCAGACCTTTCCAGCAGCCACAGCAGAACCAGACTCCAGCTAGAGCGCCTTTTCACCAGGCACCTCAGCAGCAGAGGTAGTTACAGCAGGCTCCATACAACTTATGCAAGAAGCCCGGCCACATCTGGGAAGTTTGCAGGAGGAGGCTAGGAGTTTGTTTGTATTGTGGTACTGAAGGGCATCAATCGAGGGAGTGTCCTCGTCGTGCAGTTCAAGGAGCAGCTCCAGCTCCGAGGACACAGACGAGACCACCTGCAGCACAGCCGAGGGGACCGCTTCCGACACAGCAGCAGCGTTTTGTCCAGCATCAACAGCAAGGAGGTGCTCGGCAGGGACGAGCGTTTGCTATGACCGTCGAAGAGGAGGAACCCACAGGAGATGTCATCGCAGGTTCTATTCTTCTTGATTCCATTCCAGCTTTAGCTTTGTTTGATAGTGGTGCTTCCTATAGTTTTGTATCTGTTTCTTTTGCTCTGAAGCATGGTTTGGTAGCTGAGTCTTTGCTTAGGACTTGCAAGATCATGACCGGGGGAGGCATTATCCTGATTAATAATATTTGCAAGGATCGGAGAGTTACTCTGGGAGGCCGGGAGTTGAGTGCGTGTCTACTTGTAATGCCACTTTCGAGCTACGACATTGTACTTGGGATGGATTGGTTGAGTAGGCATCGTGCTAGCATAGACTATAGAGGAGGTAGAGTTTTGTTTGGTTCGCCAGGAGAGCCAGATTTTGAGTTTGCTAAAGGTGCTACAGAGCAGGAAGAAGGCATTATTTGTGGAGCTATGGTGGAAGACAAGGAGTTGCCGCATCCGTTGATAGCAGAATTCTTGGATGTGTTTCCTGAGGAATTGCCAGGATTGCCACCAGATCGAGATATTGAATTTTCTATAGACTTGGTGCCAAGTGCAGAACCAATTTCGCAACATGTCTATAGAGTAAACAACAGCGAGCTGGTCGAGTTGAAGAAGCAGGTGGACGAATTACAGGATAAGGGGTTTATCAGATCGAGTTCTTCACCATGGGGAGCCTCGGTATTGTTTGTACCGAAGAAGGATGGATCGGTGCGTATGTGCATTGATTACAGGGCTTTGAATAATCTCACTATCAAGAATAAGTATCCTTTGCCACGGATTGATGATCTGTTTGATCAGTTGAGTGGTGCGAAGGTATTTTCTAAGATAGATTTGAGATCAGGCTACCATCAGGTGAAAGTGAAGCCGGAGGACATACCGAAGACTGCTTTTAGAACTCGGTATGGTCAGTTCGAGTTTATGGTGATGCCGTTTGGTTTGACTAATGCACCGGCGGTATTTATAAACTTGATGAACAAGGTGTTCCACCAGTACCTTGACAAGTTCGTGGTGGTGTTCATCGACGACATACTCATATACTCGAGGACACCGGAGGAGCATGAGGAGCATTTGAGGATTGTGTTGGATGTGCTGAGGAAGGAGAAGTTGTATGGAAAGTTGTCCAAATATGAGTTTTTCTTGGACAAGTAGAATTCTTGGGGCATGTTGTGACTGGTGATGGTATTTCAGTGGATCCGAAGAAGATTTTAGCAGTGGAATCTTGGAAGACTCCGAGTTCAGTAGCAGAGATCAGGAGTTTCTTGGGATTGGCAGGCTATAACAGAAAGTTTGTGCAAGATTTTTCGAGGATTGCCGAGCCGATGACCAGACTCACAAGGAAGGATGTGGAGTTTGTTTGGACGGAGGATTGTCAGGTTGCTTTTGAGGAGTTGAAGAAGAGGTTGACGTCTGCTCCTATTTTGACGTTGCCATCAGGGTCTGGAGGTTTCACTATTTATAGTGATGCATCGGGGAAGGGTTTAGGTTGTGTTCTTCAGCACCATGGGAAAGTGATTGCCTATGCATCCAGGCAATTGCGTCCTCATAAAAAGAACTATCCTACCCATGATTTGGAGTTGGCAGCTATCATATTTGCCCTGAAGTTGTGGAAATATTATTTGTACGGAGAGCGTGTGAAGATCTTCACAGACCACAAAAGCTTGAAGTACGTTTTCACGCAGAAGGAGTTGAACATGAGGCAGCGTCGGTGGTTGGAATTGATGAAGGATTTTGATATCTCTTTGCAATATCATCCTGGGAAAGCCAATGTAGTTGCCGATGCTTTGAGCAGGTATCCGGTAGCTATGTTCTTGACGCAGGATCGATATCTGTTGGAGGACTTGGAGAGCTTGGGCATTGAGGTGATTGTTCCTGGGTGTGCTATGCAGATGTGGGGATTGCAGATACACTCAGATTTGATGGACAGGATCAAGGCAGCACAGTATGATGATGTATCTTTGAGGAGTATCAGAGCTCAGGTGAGAGCAGGATTGGAGGATGATTTCACTATTGCAGAGGATGGATCCTTGAGGCATGGAGTTAGATTGTGTGTGCCTAGTGGGGAGTTACGCGAGAAGGTGTTGCAGGAAGCGCATCGCTCTCAGTATTCCATACATCCAGGTGCTAACAAGATGTATCGGGATATACGAGAGAGTGTGTGGTGGTATGGCATAAAAAGGGAAGTGGCACAGTTTGTATCCAGATGCTTAGTGTGCCAGCAGGTGAAAGCCGAGAGGCAGAGGCCAGGAGGGTTACTTCAACCATTACCCATTCCAGAGTGGAAGTGGAAACACATTACTATGGATTTTGTGTCCGGACTTCCACGATCTCCAGGAGGGAAAGACGCGATTTGGGTCATTGTTGATAGATTGACCAAGTCGGCCCACTTTTTGCCTTTCAAAGTGGGTTTGTCTACGGAGAAGCTGGCAGAGATGTATGTGAGGCAGATCGTTAGGATACACGGAGTTCCCATTAGCATAGTCTCAGATCGAGATAGTCGTTTCACTTCTTATTTCTGGAGGAGTTTGTAGGAGAGTTTGGGCACTTAGCTCAAGTTCAGTACTGCATATCATCCCCAGACAGATGGGCAGTCAGAGAGGACTATCCAGACTCTCGAGGATATGTTGCGCACTTGTGTACTAGATTTTGGGGGTTCTTGGGAGGACCATCTCTATTTGGTAGAGTTTGCTTACAACAACAGTTACCAGGCCAGTATAGAGATGTCACCTTTTGAAGCTCTATATGGTCGGAGGTGTCGTACTCCTTTATCTTGGGACGATGTTGGAGAGAGAATTTTGCTTGGGCCAGAGATGGTTGTGGATGCAGCGGAGAAGGTTCATTTGATCAGAGACAGACTTCGAGTGGCGCAGGACAGACAGCGGCATTGGGCCGATAGCCATCGGAGACCTTTGGAGTTTGAGGTATAGTTTAGATTTTGTTTATGCTTGTTCTTGTTTGTTATAGATTAAGTTCTTAAGATGGTGTTTTGTTCTAGGTGGGTGGTTTGGTGTTTCTGAGGATTTCTCCGACACGAGGCACGATTCGCTTCGGTGGAGGCGGAAAGCTTACACTACCAGAAAAAGTCAAATTAGCGACGTCTAAAAACGTCGCTAAATAACCAAAAATCGTCGCTAATTAGGTTTAGCGACGTAATTAGCGACGTTTCAAAGCAGTCGGAAAACACCAAGTCGCTAAAACAAAAAATGTCGCTAAACGTCGCTATGCCGACGTTTTTTAGCGACTTTAATGTGTCGCTACATTTAGCGACGTTTTGCGACGCCAAGTCACTAAAAAGCAACGTTTAGAAAAGTCGCTAAACGTCGCTGATTAGCGACATCTATCGCGACGTTACACCGACGTCTTTAATGACCTGGCTATACTGCCATATCAGCAATTGGCGACGTTTAGCGACGTCATTAGCGACGTCATTAGCGACGTCCTTAGCGACATTTTACAGCGTCGCTAAGTAGCGACGTAATTAGTGACGTAAATTAACGTCGCTAAACGTCGCTAAACGTCGCTAATAACGTCGCTAATTTGTAAAAAAATAAAAAAAAATAATGTACAGAAGCAAACATTGGTGATTCCTTGCAGTTTTACATCATCTTCATCATACACACCAACATGATTCAATCTAGTTAACTATATAATCCAATTAAATTAAAGACCACAAGAAGTATCAATCCAATTAAATGTGGATAACTATATAATCCAATTAAATTAACTAAAAAATTAAAGACCACAAGAAGCATCATACATCATGTCTATTGTTGAAGTATCAATAATTCATAAATAATAATAAAAATAATTATACTACTACGGATCTGCAGGAGGCTGACCAGCGGCGCGCTTGAAGGATAACAACTCCTCATACTCGTCCCGTGGAATCGACACCGATGTCGATAGAGAAGGCAGTGACGTCGGTGGAGGCCGTGCCCGCTCCAAGTCTGTGAGTCGCTGGTTGTAAGAATCCAGGGTAGATAACAGCCTCGTACTGCTATCACCCATTGAATCCTGCATCCTCATCAGGTTCTCGCTCATCGATAGCTGTGACGCCTGCATCCTCGTCAGCTTCTCGCCCATCGATAGCTGTGACGCCTGCAGCTCCATGATGTTACGATCATTGGAGGCTCTAATATCATTTGTCAATTCTCGTAGCTCCGTCATGCTGCGGTCGAGCATATCCAATCGTGCGATGAGCATCGGATCGTCCGCCTGCGGCTGGGACCGGGACTGGTCCTCCATACTTCGCAGCAAGTCATCACGGAGAGACGCAATATGACGGTCAACGGCCTCCTGGACGGCCTCCTGGACTCTGGTCGACGACTGCGAGGGCTGCGACTGCGAGGGGTGTGTGGAATGCACAGCTGTCGAGGAGGCCCTAGATGACTAATTAGTCCGCGATTCATCGGACCTTTCACTATTCTAGAGAGGGTCGGTGCAGTTGCTTATAGACTAGACTTGCCACCTGCATTGGAGGGAATGCACAACGTGTTTCATGTGTCACAGTTGAGACGATACGTGGCAGATCCTAGTCATGTATTGGATCACTCGGAGATAGAGGTGGGCCCTACTCTTAGCTATCCAGAGCAGCCAGTTGAGATTCTGGATCGGAGAGAGAAGGTGCTGAGGAACCAGACTATTCCTTTGGTGCACATCGCATGGAGGCATCACTCTCCGGGGGAGTCTACCTGGGAGAGAGAGGATGACATGCGAGAGCGTTATCCATATTTGTTTGTACCTTGAGGTATGTTATTTCTAGTTATGTTCTGTTCATTGTTATGTTCTGTTCATTAGTTAGTTGTGATTCTTTAGTTCTGTTCTGTGTTTTTCTGGGGGTAGTTTTTGTCTTTGAATTTCGAGGACAAAATTATTTTAAGGAGGGTAGACTTGTCACTACCATATTTTAGGAAAAAGGGTATTTTAGTAATTTTCTATTTAAATAAATATTGTGCATGGTAAATAATTTTTGTTGTATTATTTAATTGTTGTTGGATGTTATTTAATTATTTTGAACTTATTTTAGTGGACCCAACTAGTGTAGTTTGGACCCATGGACCAACATGAATTAAATAGTTAGATTTGGCCCATTTAGAAAGCCCATAGTTAAGGAGATGGATTAAATTAATTAAGTGATTAGACTAGAAGCTTCCTTCCTTAATTATTTCTTCATGAGAGGCCCCAAGGGGTACATTGGACATTTTACAATTGCTTGGGAGAGGGGCAAGGCCGGCCTATTAAAAGAGGGGGGAAATTTCTCTCTTCTCTCATTCTCATTCCAAATCTAGATCTAGAATTTCCCACTCCCAAATTCCCTCCATTCCCATTCCAATTCACCTACCAAATTCATTCCAAATTTTTCCCAATTCACCATTAGAGAAGGAGGAAGCAAGGATCTAGAAGAAGGAAGCAAGGATCTACAAAGAGGAGCAAGGATCTACAATTTGGAAGCAAGTTCTTCTCAATTGGAGGTTTCATTGGGAATCTATCTCCCAATAGGTATAATTCAGATTTTTCCATTTAAATAGCTTCTAAATCTGAGATTTAATCATGTAAAATCAACCTATATGTATGTACTACCCATAGGACTTTATTTTGTGTTCATAAGAGACCCATGGAGAAAGTTATGGTGCTTTTTGTGTTAATTTTGTTGGAATTCCGAATTTACATTTTGTTGTGTGTATCAATTGATCCTATAGATCAATTGGACATGAGCTTATGTGTTTGGGGCTAGTGTCGTGTCCATAATTTGGTACATGTGGTTCGTATCCCAACTATTTGGTATACGTGTCATTTTGGGGATTTTTCCTCCGACACGGGGCTTTGAACATGTCATATTTTGACACGGACACATAGATCTACTTTTGACACTTTGATTTATTCATAAATATTATTTGTGATTTGTTTGTATCCTTCGGGGTACAATTGGTTGTGTGTTGGACTCGTGTCACATGCGTATCCTAGATCTAGTGGGATACGGTATGATACTCTCCAATTGTGTGGATTTTTGAATAGATCTAATTATGTATGGTTTAAATTCTTCAATTATAATTAGTAAATATATATAGATATTATATATTTATTTTGTGTATTTATTATAGTAATTATTGTAGCATAGATCTATATATTTTTGTGTGTGCTAATATGATGTACAAATATAATATGTAGCTTTCTTGCATGTAATTATATATGTACTTATGTTAATAGTATAAATTATACATAAATGTTTTATAAAATATATTTATGTGTTTAATTGTGTAATTATATTATTTATAATTATTATATAATTATTTGTATATTAATGTATATATTTTAGGTGTGCTTCTAGCCATGTAAAATATGAATATTAATATGTGCATGTGTTGTAACTATTATTATTTAATTATAAGTTTATATGTGCATATATATATAAGTATATAATTATTTATTTATATATATGTAGTGTGATTATTATTGCATATATATATTTATATATATATATATATTTCTGTGTTTTAGTGACAGTGGGTTTGTGACAGTGAAACTGTCGCTAAATAGGCGGGTCAGTAGCAGCCGCTGTAGCCCACTGTGCATTAATGACAGTTCTGTCATTAATGCTGCGGGCGAGATCTTAGCAGCAGTGGCGACAGTTTTCGGTGACAGTTGATTAACTGTCACCAATACAGCAGCAGTGGGTTTTATTACACAGTGGCTTTTGCGACGTTTTCTGTGACAGTTGAGACTGTCACTATAAGCTGTTTTAATTAAATTGTATTTTTAACTCCCTGTTTTCAGTGACGCTTTGGCAGTTTTAAATTATATTTTATATATTATTATTGTATATATATATATGTGTATATATATGTGTTTTGTGAGGTATAATATTTGTAATAATATATTATTTTATTTGTATAAATATTGGTTGTTTATATATTATATTAGAGTATGTATTATTTGTATTATTAGTATACTTTGTGTGAGTATCTTTTGGGATCTAATTTTTATTCCTAAATTGTTGTATTTTATTTCTATATTATTTATATAGATTTCTTGTGAGGTTGACCTTGGTTTGACCATGTTTGACTTTAGTTGACTTTAGAGTTGACCATAGTTGACTTTTGACTTAGAATTTATTTATTGACTTAGGAGTAGACTAGTTTGACTTGTTCTCTTTCCGGGACCTTGTTTTAATGTGGTATTCCATATCTAGGTCTTCGAGGCACCGAGTCAGACATCTGTGAGACTGTTCTTTGGATTTCAGGCGAGTACATTCTCTGATAGTTTCTCATTTATGATATCCTCTATGTTCGTTGTATCTAGTGTAGATTTACATGTTTCTCTCGACACTATGGTTACACGGATTGGTATATCCGGATCTCGTCATGAGATGTTATTCCTTGGTATATGGTGTATATGGTGCAAGTATTGTTTTATTGGTTATCTTGTACATGTACAGACACCGATTCTCGGGGAGACTAGCTATCTTCTTGGGGAATCTAGTGCCATAGCATACCGTGGTTGGATCTATTATACCAGTTGGGGGTGGGGAGTATTAGTATAGATATGTGATCAAATCCCTATTGAATAAAGTATTGGTAAGCGAATAGTGTTGATCATGCACCGCACGTATGATTAGCCAGGCCGCATTGTATCTTGCCCGAGCCGATCACATGTTAAGCTAGTACTCACACACTTAGTCATTAGTATCATTGTTTCATTGGCATATTGTTCATTATTGTATTTCTTTCCAGTATTTTCTTATTGTCTATATATCTCTTGTATCTATTTTGTGCATCTTGTTTATCCACAGCTATTTACTGTTACATAGTTTTTATCATGGATTAGAACTGCTGTTAGAGATGTACTCTGCTCCTTTCCTGACTGGATATATTTTTCCAGATGACACTGAGGAGTACCCTACCTATTATGGACCCCAGGATATTGTGGGTTTAGATTCTGAGACTCTGGCTTAAGAGGGACTTATCCTAACTGAGACAGTTGACCCTGGAGTTGTAGCCTTGTCGTATGGTAGTATTCTTTTGTACTGGATTTGTCTCCAGCTTATTTTGTTACTCTTCAGACTCATTGATGTATTATTTTAAACTCATGAGTTGATGACTATTCTATTCTTATCTGATTCGTGTTCATTTTATCTTAGTTCTGTGATTGAGTACACTATCTTTTGGTGGTTCATTATATTAGATAGACTTTCTAGACAGCGTTCTACCGCCGATTCTGCGGCGTAGGCTGGGCGTTGTTTCCGACTAGTACCCTTACCCCGGGTGCGGGTTGTGACAGGGGCAAAGGTATTCTCAAATATAGACTTGTGGTTGGGGTACCACTAGGTGAAAGTGAAGGAGGACATTCCGAAGATAACTTTTAGAACTCGATATGGGCAGTTTGATTTCTTAGTAATGCCGTTTGGGTTTACCAATGCCCCGACGGTATTCATGAACTTGATGAATAAGGTGTTTCATCTGTACTTGGATCAGTTTATGGTGGTATTCATTGATGATATTCTGATTTATTTGAAGACCCCGGAGGAGCATAAAAAACACCTGAGGATAGTTTTGGAGACCCTCAGGAAGGAGAAGCTTTACAGCAAGCTTTCGAAGTGTGAGTTCTTCCTTGATAAGGTTGAATTCCCCAGGCATGTGATTACAGGAGATGGGATCTCAGTAGACCCGAAGAAGATTTCAGCAGTTGACTCGTGGTCTACCCCGAGTTTATTAGTGGAGATCAGGAGTTTTCTTGGATTGGCGGGCTATTATCGAAGATTTGTTTAAGATTTTTCCAGGATTGCAGAGCCGATGACTAGAATAACCAGAAAGGACGTAGAGTTCATCTGGACTGAGGATTATCAGGCTGCTTTTCAGGAGCTAAAGAAGAGGTTAACTATAGCTCCACTATTGATATTGCCATCAGGGACAGGAGAATTTTCTATATATAGTGATGCGTCGGGTAAAGGCTTGGGATGTGTGTTACAGCATAACAGGAAGGTTATTGCCTACGCTTTCAGGCAATTACACCCGTATGAGAAGAACTACCCTACCCATGACTTGGAGTTGGCAGCAGTTATTTTTTCTCTTAAACTATGAAAGCACTACTTGTGTGGGGAGCGAGTAGAGATCTTTACAGATCATAAGAGCTTGAAGTATATGTTCACACAAAAAGAACTCAACATGAGACAGTGGTGATGGTTAGAGTTGATGAAGGACTTCGATATTTCTTTACAGTACCATCCAGGGAAGGCCAACATAGTCACGGATGCCTTGAGCAGGTATCCAGTGTCTATGTACTTGACGAGGGATAGGCACTTTTTGGCTGATCTTGATAGCTTGGGTATTGAGGTATTATTTTTGGGAGTTGCGACACAGATGTAGGGACTTCAGGTACAGTTAGAGTTAATGGACTAGATCAGAGCCGCACAGTACAGGGATGAGTCTTTGAGGAGCATCAGAGCATAGGTCCAGATGGGACTGGCAAAGGACTTCAGTATTGCAGATGATTGATCATTGCGGCATGGTACCAGATTGTGTGTGCTGAGTGGAGCATTACGTGAGACGGTTCTTCAGAAGGCGCATCGATCTCAGTACTCTATGCATCCAGGTGCCAACAAAATATATAGGGACATGAGAGAGCATGTTTGGTGGTATGGTATGAAGCGAGAGGTGTTTAGCTTCATATCCAGATGTTTGATATGCCAGCATATAAAGGCAGATAGACAGAGGCCAGGTGGATTGCTTCAGCCTTTACCTATTCTAGAGTGAAAGTGGGAGCATGTGATGATAGATTTTATTTCAGGGCATCCGTGTTCTCCAAGAGGTAAAGATACGATTTGGGTTATCGCAGACAGGTTGACCAAATCAGCCAATTTTCTGCCATTCAAAGTGGGTATATCTACAGAGAAGCTCGTGGAGATGTATGTATTTCAGATAGTCATATTGCATGGAGTTCCTATGAGAATAGTCTTAGATTAGGATAGTCACTTCATGTCCCATTTCTGGAGGAGTTTGTAGGCTAGCATGGGCACTCAGCTCAAGTTCAGTACCGCATATCACCCTCAGACAGACGGGCAGTCAGAGAGGACTATCCAGACTGTTGAGGATATGCTACACACTTATATTTTAGATTTTGGAGGATCTTTGGAGGATTACCTTCACTTGGTAGAGTTTGCTTACAACAACAGCTACCAGGCCCGTATAGAGATGTCACCATTTGAAGCATTGTTTAGACGGAGATGCCGCACTCCGTTATCATGGGAGGATGTTGGTGAGAGATCCTTATTGGGACCAGAGATGGTCGTGGATGCAGCTGAGAAGGTGAATCTCATCAGGAATAGGCTTCGGGTAGTGTAGGACAGAAAATAACATTGGGCCGATAGCCACCGGAGACCATTGGAGTTTGAGGTATAGATTTTGTTTGTATTGCTTATGATTGATTGTTTTGTTAGATTGTTGAGGCTTTGTTTTGTTCTAGATTGACGATCTAGTATTCTTGAGGATTTCTCCGACATGGGACACGATTCGCTTTGATGGAGGTGGAAAGCTTAGTCTACGGTACATCAAAACCTTCAGTGTTCTAGAGAGGGTCGGTGCAGTGGCCTACAGACTAGACTTACCTTCTGCATTAGAGGGAGGGCATAACGTGTTCCACGTGTCATAATTGAGACGGTACATGGCAGATCCTAGCCATGTACTAGTTCACTCGGAGATCGAGGTTGGTCCGACTCTCAGCTACCCCGAGCAGCCCGTGGAGATTTTAGATCGCAGGAAGAATGTGCTGCAAAACCAGACAATTTCTTTGGTGCATGTCGCGTGGAGGCATCACTCGTCAGGAGAGAGTACTTGGGAGCGAGAGGCCGAGATGCGCGAGCAATATCCTTATATGTTTGAGCCGTGAGGTATAATTCTTTCTTGCTTGTATTGATTACTTTTGGTAGTTAGTTTCTTCCTTAATTTTGAGGATAAAATTTTCTAAGGTGGGTAGGATTGTCACCCTTACTTTTCCAGCCAGGGGTAATTTGGTAATTTGGCATGGGTATTTATTTTTAGGAATAAATATTAATATTTGTGTACTATAATATTATTAAGGTGCTTGTATTATTTATTTATTAATAGAGTACTATTTATTTATTTAGTGATTGGTATTAATTTATTTATAGTTAGGGACTGGCCTAATAGTTAGACTTGACACTTGTAGGCCCAACTAGAATTGTCATGACAACATAAGCCCAATAGACCCATTTTCCATTAACTAATTAGGTGTATTAGAGCTAATTTAGATTAGTTAGAACCCTTCCTAATATACCCTCCTTAACTACTATTCATAATGAACCCTTAGAGGGCATATTGGACATTTGACAATGACTTGGAAAAGGGGGAAAGAGGGGCCGGCCATAAGAGCCTCTCTTCTCTCCCTCCTTTTATTTTTTCCTTTATTTTTTATTCCCAATTTCATATATCCCCAATTCCTTCTTTCCTTTACCAATTCACCTCCATTTTCTTCTCAAATTCTTCACCCTTGGAGCTTAGAAGATTGGAGAAACAAGAAGCACAAGGAGGAGGAGCTTTAGAGCTAGGGATCGTATTTGGATCGTGTCCAATTGTGTTTTCATTGGGAATCTATCTCCCAATTGGTAATTTCTAAATTTCTCTTTTATTATAGCTTCTTGAGCATGCATTTGACCATTAGGAATGACCCCATGGCATAGAGCTACCTATAGGAACAAGTTCTAGGCTAATTGGCTACGTATTATCAGTTCTAAGTGGTATTTTGTGTGCATATTGGAGGAATTACGAGATTGACACATAAATTATGTGTCATGAGACCAATTAGATCTAATTAGACTTAAATTGGGATTATGGAACTAGGTACGTGTCCACAAATAGATACGTGTAGGCCATATCATGGTATTTTATGATACGGTACGACATGGGGCCCAATTTTGGGTATTTAATTACTCCATAAATATCATTATAGCAAGTTAGTTTAGTTATATTGTAATGTATTATATATATATATATATATATATATATATATATATGTGTGTGTGTGTGTGTGTGTGTTGATTGGTTGTGTATACCCTCGTGTATCAGTGAGTGTCAAGTTTAGTGCAGTTATGAGTTAGGTGTTGTCTGTGTGGGTATCGAGCAAGTGAGGTGAAAAGGGTTAGCTCAGTATCAGATATGCACACTTGTGCAACAGTAGTAGTAAAGGGGTGTCCGGTTTTAAGCAGCATAAGCAAGTATCAGTAGCAGCAGCATGAGCATATCAGTTGCAGCAACAGCATGAGCAAGTATCAGTAGCAGCAGCATGATCAAGCAGTTGCAGCAGCAACATGAGCAAGTAGTGCAGCTGTAGTCATCTGTGTGTGTATGTGTGATTGTTCTCGAGTTTAAGTGAGTATAGTTAGTTGACGGGTGGAGAAGTTCTTGAGAGGGGAGTACCTGGGTGCAGGCAAGGAGAGTATCAGTGGGTTGATTAGTTAATCACTAGTGTATAATTAAGTTAGTGGTGTGATAGATACTATTAGGTGTGAGATGATTTACATAGAAGTTATTGGGTGTCATAGTTAAGCTAGTTAAGGGTGAAGGTTGTTTCAGTAGCAGTAATAGTATTAAAGAGAACCTTGTGCTTGGTATATCAAGTGTCAGATGTTAGAGTATTTGGTGTTCAGTTGAGACAAGGGTCTCGGGTACTTGTGAGAAACTGCCTTAAGTTCAGAGCAGTGGGCAATATTTTATAATTGGCTAGTGACTAAGTTTTAGTTCTACATTAAAGTATCAGTTAATAACATAGTCTTGGATGACCTGGGGATGTGTAGGTTTGTGTCTGTTAGGGAACTCGTTGTGGGTTTTAGAATGTCAGATGCTAGTATATTAGGATGTGAGGGTTGGTTACCTGGAGACATAGGGATTAGATCTTAAGTATCAAACTTGATTTTGATACTGAAGTATGGTATCAGATTCCTGATACAGTAATGAGAAGTATTTGTCATGTGGTATTAGATCTATTAGAGTTTGATTAGTATGGTTGGATGACAATTAGTGGTTATACAAGTACAGATTAGTAATTAGTTAGTAATGCATGTTAGAGTTAGCTTATATAACAGTTATATATATATATATATATATATATATATATATATATATATATATATATATATATATATATATATATATATATATATTGTAAGCAGTTAGTTACCTATTAGTTTAGTTAGCTTGTATATACATATGATTCATTTAGGTATCTACTTAGTAGTAAATATATATGTCATGTAAGGCTTGGACTCTTAGATAATGCAATCATACACTAAGTAAAACTTGTATAGCTAAGGTATACTAATTTAGCTAGTTTAGTGACTCTTATGGACTTAATAACTTAGTGTGGACCAAGTTACACTTAGTTATTTATAAATTGACCAAAATTAAGGTATGACCTAGTAAGACCGACCTAGGATTAGCCTAGAAGTGCATTTTAGTGCATCATATAACTTATTCCTCTTTATTACACTAATTAACATGATATTTCCTAAATAGGATTGTGTGACACCAGCTTGGGTATTGAGAGACACCCTTTGCTCAGGACCAGAGGCGAGTACATTTATATGTTGGTTTTTATTTCATGATAGTATATATATCACATGTTCTAGAACTGTATACTTGATTCCGACACAGTGGTTTCACAAACTGGTACTATATGGATCCTGTCAGGAGATGTTATCTCTTACCGTGTTCAGCAGGTACTCCTTCACATGTATTTTATCGTGTGTATCGGGTACTAATTTCAGTGTACTTCATGTTCACACATTGGTCGTGTTCAGTGTGCCCATATTCATGTTCATAACGTGTTGTCACGACCCGTACCCGGATATTCGGGTACGAGTACGTGGTTACGCCTAGCCTACACCGCAGAATCGACGGTAGAATATTGCCTGGTCATTTCTAACTATCTAACATCTCAATAATATAATATGGTACCTGTCAATCATCTCAACTCCGAACGGAGAAGCAATATGGTATCTCACAAATATAACTAATCTCAATCACTAAACAAACTAAGGAAGAATAATGCATGAATGGAATAGCGAAGGATAGAATAAGATACAATCTACAATCTAAAATAATAATACAAACTGTGAATCCACCAAAAGAATAGTCTAATACAATCCAATACAAATAAACTAGGCCTCCTCGGGCTCTGCAACTAAGTCTTCCTGGTCAATAGGAGTATCCTCTAAAGGTACGCCGTCCTGCAGCCCATAGAATATGGGACACTGCTCTATAAGCCAGTCATCTGGAAAAATATATCCAGTCAAGATTGGAGCGAAGTACATACCTTTGAAAGCAATTTCAATAGCATAATCGAGCATATAAACAGATATAGAAATGAAATATAAGATCACTAAACATATGAATGATGAACAAGATATACAAGTAATGTACGAGAATATAGATCAACAATATTAATATCACAATATGATGAAATAACTGTAATCTAAACTAACTAATGTGCCTCAGAATACAAGTTCATTATGTGATCGGGTTGGGTGAACAGGATCAGGTAAGACGATTACAAGTGAGGTATGTAACCAGAATGTACATGATGTAACAATGGCTTTGATCACATAATCAACTTCTACTCTCCCACCCCCAACTAATATCGATGGATCCAATCATGACACGATACAAACACGAAATATAACCACTGAACATGAGCAGTGGGTGTACACAAATATCATAACCACCGAACATGAGCGGTAGGTGTACACGAATAAGCACATTGAACACGAGCAGTGTGTGAACACGAAATGTAATCAATATCCAATATACACGATGAGATAAAATGCACACGAGTACCCGCTGAACACGGTAGGGGATAACATCTCCTGACGGGATCCATATAGTACCAGTCCATAAAATTACTATGTCGGGCTCAAGTATAAAATTCTAGAACATGTATATATACAATATTATGAATTAAAAACTATCAGAGAAATATACTCGCCTGACGTCCTGAGCAAGGTGTGTCTCTCGATGCCCAAGCTGGCGTCACACAACCTATATATGGTATGTTGTATCAATACAAGGTTCAAGAATAAAAATTAATAAAGTTGATGCAATTCTAGGTTGATATACCATTTCTAAGTCAAACCAATGAATTATAGGTTGCAAGAGTCTAATGCTAAGTCACTAAGTTGATACACTATAAAATTATGCTATACTAGTTAAGCTTAGAAACAATAAGGCACTCAAAGTGTCGTGTCCTAAGATATGCAAGTTTTCGAATATGAAAATAGTATTTTATATATGTATACATGTCAGATATTATAATAATACAAAAATTCAATTGAAATAGGATATCTTGGCCTTGCACCAATGCGTATCGCACCTATCTCGATACCCAAACTCAATACCTTGGTAATACCTTGGTATCCCAAGGTAATCTAAAACACTACATAACTAAAACATATATATAATCCATCTAATACTAACTATATAACTAACACTATAATATACCTAACTACTACATAAAAACCACACTACATATATCTAACTACTCTAATAACTAAAACAATATATACATATATATGTAGCTAACTAGCTACTAGTTAATAAACCCAACTAAGATATATCCATAATACACATCTATATATAGTTAACTATATATAAAACAAAGTATATTATTACCACCACAACACTTAACTAACTAATCCTACTGATATTAACTAAACCCAAAACTCAACTTAAAGCTTAAAACTAAACCCAAACTATTACCTACACTGAACTATACATATCTTGCATAGTCACTGTGCTCGACTGCTCATTGCACAGTGAGTTACCTGCTGACTGAATCACAAATACAGCAAAGTATCACTGCTGCCTCTCTCCACTTACTGTGCACTCCAAGATACACAAGCTACTTCCCCTTTTCTTTGTGTACTGTATTGCACAAGTATACAATTGCATAGGGAGAATTCTGCATAGTGAGTTAACTGCTAATGCTAGACTGCACTCTGTAGGAGCTGCTCCCTGTCCCGCAGCTGCTGAACCCCCTTGCTGCTATCGATACTACTGCTACCTGTTCACTGCCTGCAGTAGCTACTAATACTGCTCTCCTCATATGCTGATGGCACAATAGCTACTGCAGCTACTTCACCGCCCGACAACAGCTACTTCACTGCTCGACAGCAGCTACTCCTATTGCTCGACAGCAGCTACTTCTACTGCTTCGACTGCACACTCCTCACACACACACAAACCACACAGACACACCACCACAACACTGACACACCTAAACTCATATATATATATATATATATATATATATATATATATATATATATATATATATATATATATGTATACTTCTCCATATACATAAACACATAAATATTTACATATGTACATATATAAGTACATATATATATATATATATATATATATATATATATATATATATATATATATATATATATACATATTATATACACATATAGACACACATATATACATAAACTCAAATACAATAACATATGCATATATATATATCACCTAATTATCATCTAGATATATAATTACACATGCACGTATAGAAAAGAGGGCCAAACAACAAATATGTGGAGTGCACTGCACCCGTATTATACTTGCTCTATGATACGTGTGCGATACGGCTCCAACACACAACCAAACACATCCCGGAGGACACAAAAAAGTCTAAAATATTAATTATGAACAATATGTATAGTAATTAGAGTATCTATGTGTCCGTGTCACAATGTGATATGCACAAGTCCCAGTGTCGGAGGAAAAAACCCAAAATTAACCTGTTTCATAAAATTGACGAGATATGGCCTACACGTATGTCACGGCCCGCACCCAAAAATTGGGCATGACCCGTGGGTACGTCCATCCTACGCTGCAGCATTGGTGGTAGAACACTGTCTAGCTCTCAATACTACTAAACATAACTCACAACCTGTCAATGATATCAACTCCAAAAGGAGGACAATGAATAATATGCATTGCTCAACAGTTCACACTATAAACTCAATCACAATAGCTATAAAAAATAATGGCACGATGAGATAAAAGATAAGAAGTACTGACATAAGTCAAGCACAACAACTCAAAATAGAGATAAAACTAAAGTTTAGCTGTCCAACATAAATAGTCTCAACATAATCTTAACATAAACTCAACATAAGTCTCAACATAAACTCAACATAAGTCTCAAAAGATGCATAAAATAACAGTCTAAATAGCTACAGGTAGTGTCTCTTCTAAGGGAAGGGACTCTTCTAATCTCTCTGGTATGTAGTCTCCCTCTACACCTAGTCCATAATATGTAGGACAGAAGTCCTCAAGATCCTCTGGAAAAATATATCCAGTCAGGATTGGAATGAAGTACAAGCACTAACAGCAGTTCCATGTATATTGACAAAAACTATAATACAGTGTAGGGAAATACAAGATGAATATAAATACTGAAAATAAGAAAATGCTGGAGAATATATTATCATCAATAGCACAACTAGCAATGAACAGGACTATAAGTAAATGCTAGAACAATGAACTGGAATACATGAATAGAGTATCTAGCTAAGTGTGTGAAATATCCGTCTATTTGTGATCGGCTTGGGACATATCAGGCTTGTTACATATGATTAGCTATAATTCATGTAAGGTCAGGCTAACCATCCGGTTAGCTATGATGCGAGCAATAGTCAGGCTAATCATATATAACAGGCTATGAGGCATGTAATGGTCAGGCTGCACCCGACGTGAGGTGTGGGGTGAGCTATGATGCATGTAGAGTGGGGTATGATCACATAATCTACTAATATTTTTCCGTCCCCGGCTGGCACGATGGATTCTAATCACGACTCCTCGTGACAGGTCTCGATGATGCTAACTCGTGTATCCATAGTGTCAGAATCAAGTACGCTATACAACTAGAATCATAAAGATGATCAACATAATGAAAACTGTCAGAGAATGTACTCACTTGTGGTCCTGAGCTGGCAATACCAATATCCTATTTTCGAAGTCTCGTCTGAACAATCCAACAGTCCTATATACATAGTATAATAATAATATAGCAGCAGTCGTTATACTAGCATACACACAAACATAATTACTCTGAACTCAGAGACTACACTAGGGGTGATACTTGTCAACTAACAGGGTCAAGTATGCGTTTAACTACACAGGTGTCATATCCTCAAATGTTGTGCATAACAAGACAGTCAACTCACTAACACATGTCTCAAGCTCTAAATCCCGTATAACACTAATACATGTCTAAGTTAGTACGTTAGTGTATACCAGGCAGTCAATTCACTAATACTCAAGTCATATAGTCTTATGTAAATACGGGATACGCACTACTAACACATAAGGCCATACAACATATATATATTACAGTCATACCTAGTACTAGCAATCAATTTCCATGGAATATATATATATATATATATATATATATATATATATATATATATATATATATATATATATATATATATATATAATTACTATACGCATACACGCACGCACACGCATGCTAGTTATTAGGTTCACCGACACAGGTCTTGCAATCACTTCAACTAAACTACCATGAAGGAATATGCTAATCCTAACTAATGTTCACATATGCACACACACACACACAATCATGAAGGAAGGGCAAGTCAAACCTGTGCGTGCACGGGGTCGAAGGTGTAGTTGTTGCTGTGGGTCGAGGAGTCCGACATGGGGAAGTTTCTACTGTCAGAGTCAAGGAGTGGGGTCGAGACGTGCAGGCGGCGGTGGAGTTCAAAAGAGGGAGACTCAGGCGAGGTGATAGTGATATTGACGATGATGATGTCGACGATGATGATAATGTCGACAATCGCCGCGGGCTGGGCGTGGTCAATTCTCCTGTCGAGGTGGATCGGGAAGTCGGTGATCGCGGTGAGGGGTCGAGACGACAGTGTCAGTCATGGTGGAGTGGAGGAGAACGGGCGGTTCAGTCGACGGAATGAGTCGAACAGCGAGGCTCAGCCGCGGTTGCTGTTGGCGGGATACTGGTCAGGGACGTGCGGTATTGGCGGGGGATGATGGAGGAGAATGGGGAGAAGATTTCGGTGTGGTGGTGCACTGTCGGGGTCTCAGCGGTGGTTGGGTTCAGGCGGTCGGGGGTGATGAGTCGTGTTGGTGGCGGTAATGTAGATGATGGTGATGATGATGGAGGTTGACGACGACGGGGTAGTCGGTGGCTGGCGGTACAGTCGGTTCCTCCGGTAATGGAGTCAGGTGCCCGCGGTGATGCACGATCGTGGGGTTTGGCTGTGGTCGGGGGAGTCCGGCGTGGGGGTGATCTGTCGGCTAGGGTTTAGGGTTTTGATGTTGGTGGTGGTGATGAAAATAATAGGAGAAAAAGTGTATATATATATATATATTGGGAGAAAATAGGGTAATGTAAACCTAGGAAGTTGGGCCGCCCAAGTACACCTAGGGATTTTGGGTTAGCTTTTACATGTAGGAAATTTAAAGGCTAGCATTGTGTTGGTTTAAATGGATGGCTAAGATGGTGAGGGGAGTGTTTTGAGTGTTGCACACTCCAAAAATATGGGGAAAATCACATGTGACCGGTCAAAAAAAAAGGGGAATGTTTCTTCATGTGTTGGGTCCAATGGGATGTGGACACCTTACTGCATTTTGCATAAAAGTCTCCAACAATTAAAAAATTGCACAAAATTAAGAATTAAAATAAATGTTTACGATGAATATTGTGCGATTAAAATGAAGCACAAAAGGACATATTTATGAGTTACACAAGAGTCAGAATGGAAGACTGGTACGTCTAGGACAAGGGTGTAAAATTTGTTGGAAGATAAAAGCTAGTGTAGCGCTCCAAATATAGAAGCAACAGTAACGTACAACAATCAAATAAAATTACAATAATAAATTATAATCCTCAATATTTAATCCTAAAAATGTACTAATTAAAATCCATAATCCTATATTTGGTCAGAGGTTCATCTAGTGGGTTTCTAGGTCCAGTCTACTAACCCATATATTAAAGAACACTACATAATATATATATATATATATATATATATATATATATATATATATATATATATATATATATATATATATCATGCAATATATTAACACAATACTTATAATAAGTAAAAGACAAAAATACTCCTATTCTGGAATGTGGTAGTGACAAGTCTACCCTGCTTAAAAAAAATTGTCCTCAAAATTAAAATAAACTAGCACAAGAACAAAAAATCAGACAAAGAATTATACCTCAAGTCTCGAAGACATACGGATACTACTCGCGCATTTCTTCCTCTCTCTCCCAGGTTGACTCGCATGGAGAGTGATGTCTCCATGCAACATGAACCAAGGGAATAGTCTGGTTCTGCAATACCTTCTCTCTACGATCCAAGATCTCTATGGACTGTTCGGGATAGCTGAGTGTCGGTCCAACCTCGATCTCTGTAAACCCCCCCCCCTTTTTTATTTTTATAGATAGACTAGTTTTGGGTTGAAATTTTTTTATTTAACATCAGGTATTGAGATTTAGAAATAAGGTTGCAGATGTCTGATTATTTAATTAAACCTTTGGTGCGCCCTACTGTTGTTGAAATATTCGGAGCCCAACATTAGCCCATATATTCTAACAAGTTGTTGCATTCTAGACTTGACACGCCAATTTAGGCGCTAGATCTTCCCGTTAGTCAAAATCATAATTCCTTGTGCTCTAATTTAATTGCACAAATTTTCGTATCCAAAATCCATATTTAATCATGTGTCGCACACCTGTGTCATTGCCATCAATTTTGAGATACCAACTCAACCCGTTGAGTCAGACCAATTAAAGGGTCCAAGACTGACACCAAGCCTACACCATTCATGACCTTTGCGTCACTCCCAATTGAGGCCCCATGTGCCCCTATTTAATTTAAGAGCACATGATAATTTATTTTAATTAAATTGGGGATACCAACTTTGACTAATCCTATTTTAATCCTAATCCAATGCCCATTTAATTTTGCCCATGCAAAACACATAATACCCCCTCACCCTACAAAATACCAAACACCAATTCCCCCATATATTTTGTATTATTTTATGTGTTTGTACAAATACCCAAAATTAAGGGGCTTATTTGCAAATGTTGTAATATGTGTCATAACCTCATTGGTCAAGACCAAATGAACAAGCCCCCTCTTCTTTGACCGGTCAAGCCCATCCCTACTCTTTCTCCTTTGGATGAGAAATTTTCTCTATATAAAATCCTCACCATCCATTCAAATTGGAGCATCCCCAACCACACACTCACATCACCTTTCCCCTATAAAACATCTCTTTCTACACTCTTTCCCAAACAGGCCCTAATCCCCAAACTTGGGAAACCTCACCCACTATCTCTCTTCTCCCTCCTTAAAATCTCAATCGTAGTTACTTCTTCTTCCTTTCTTCTTCTCCTTCTTCCTTTCTTCTTCTTCTCCTTCTACTTCATTTTACCTTATTCACCATTTCTGGCCAGTCCCCAAACTCCGACCACCTTCATCTTCATCCTCACCACACGATCACTGATAGCAGCTCCCCAGACCGCCATTACCTCCAGTCATCAACCCCCCTCCGGCCAGCTTCTTCCACGACGAGCCAACCTCCAACCGCGGCGGCTTTATCGCCATCATCTTCGACAGCGCTATTTAGGATAATAAACGAGAAAAGATTTGGTGATGTGGAAAACGAGGTCTTGTCGAAGATCGGCCCTTCTTTTATGTTTACAAACAAGATTATACAAATTTAATCCTATACGAGGATGTCTAAGTACAATTTATTTAATCTGGGTAAATATTGCTATAGGTGTCTGATCTGCGGTCGATCACTTTAGCCCTTGGACCACACGATATTTTGAAGAAGTGCCGTAGAAGACAGAAAGCCGCTTCGAGGGTTGCTAAAGAGGGTGGATGCCCGATGCCAGGGTCGTCGATCCCTTCTCTTTTCCTGAGCTCTGGACTCTTCTCTCTCTCTCTCTCTCTCTCTCTCTCTCTCTCTTGATCTCCTTCTCCTATTTCTCCTTTCAATTTGTCGACCTGCTCCTCTGTTGATAGAGGTCTCTATTTATAGAGTTTTTAGTGACAGTGACCACACAGTCGACATAGAAACCGAGTAGTGGAAAGTACAGCACCCTTTTACATGACGGTTTAAAATAACCAATGCCTGCGTATAGATGACCTTCTGAGTGAGCATGAGATGCGTGTCCAACTAAGGGACAAACGCGTATAGCTGCTGCGAAGATCACGGCGTAGAAGCCACGTAAGTAGTTATCCCTTGTGTAGAAGAGCTTGGCGTAGAAGCCAAATGACTGTCACTATGGCATAGCAGCCAAGTAGGCATAGAAGCCGAGTAGGCGTAGAAGCCGAGTGGGCGTAGAAGCTGAGTGGGCACAGAGGCCGAGTGGGCATAGAAGCCGAGCAGGCGTAGAAGCCGAGTGGGCATAGAAGCCGGGTGGGCATAGAAGCCGAGTGGGCATAGAAGCCGAGCAGGCGTAGAAGCCGAGCAGACGTAGGAGCCGGGTGGGCATACAAGCCGAGTGGGCATAGAAGTCGAGTGGGCACAGAGGCCGAGGAGGCGTAGAAGCCGAGACGATGTGGACATTTTTAGCCGAAATTACGGCTCTTGGAGATATAATCAAATCTCTTGCATTAAATGCAGAGATCTGCCCCCATCCTGCGTATTAAATACAAAGGCATATTTTGAAGGTCTGTAAGTTGGCCTGCGCATGGTGCAGAGATGTGCCTCGGGCATCTGTCAGTATTCGGCACTTTAAATGCAGAGACGTGCCTTGAGAACCTGTCACCGCTCTGTGCCTAAAATGCAGAGACGTGCCTCGAATCCCTGTACGAAGAGCAGCTTTTGACGTGGCAGGCTGTTTGTCTTCTGCGGAGCGTAAATAGCTCACATCTGCCTATGTAAAACTAGGCGGCGTATTCTTTTGTATGCGTAGAAGTGGTTTACGCAGAGGAAATAGCAGTAAATGACAGCCTGGGTAGCAGTGCCGCGCCATCATTATAGCCGTCGCTTGGGTAGTCGTGTAGTACTTTTTGTCAGAAGTCCAGACGTTAGGTTCATTGTACGATCTGACAGGTTCATTTCGAAGAATACGAAGCGTCCCTCGTACACTTCAATGTATTATTGAAAGCGGATGAGCTTTACGCCATAAAGGCGATGAAGAACCCTGTTTATGCTGAAGTGGCCTGGACATACTGCTTTACGCGGATGGTCCTCAAGCTCATATTTTATACTGTGCTCAGCGAAAAAGCTCCGTTGCACGCTGATGGCTCCGTGGTCCTCTGTTTATGCTGCTCTGTCTCAATACGCTACGTACAACTATCCAGCATTTTTTTCATGCTTCTACAAGACCCCCTTCAAAGATTTTAAATTCCTCGTAATTTGAAATGCTTTGAATGAAGCATGAACCGTTCCTCGTAACTCAAAACGCTCTAAATAGAGCCTGAAATGGTCAAGCCTGACACGTTCTTTCATGGCTGACTTTATGGCGGAGTTATTGGGGATCGGTGTGATCTCTTTCGCCTATAAAAAGGCTGAAGAGTTAACCTGTTCTTCCCATATTTCCTTCACCACACAGAGATAATGGCCAAAGTTCGTTGGGTCGACTTGAGGAAGAAGAAGACCATGCTCTTCCTGCATGTAAGGAGCCAAAAAAGATGGCATCTTCGAGCGAATGTCCTCTGCAACGATGGATCATTGAAGGATATCATAGCCTCCTTTGCTCGGGATAATCAGCAACTTTGTATGGTGGTTCTTCGGGAGAGAAGAAGTGTCGTATTTCGCCATGCTACTTGCAAGTGGTGCCTTCTTCCGTTACCTTCGTGGCGTCGGACATAAAAAAAAGCAGAGTTACCCTGCTTTTCTTCTGTTGGCAGTATGGGCCTATGCCCAGTTCTTTATCCTCCTGCCACTGATCATCTTTTTGTTCATCGACTGTGGATGTCGATGAACTGCCATGGAAGAAGAGGATGATCTTCACCAATGCGAGAACCTGGCAGAATAGATTATGGGTGCGATCTTCAGACGATGATGAGGAAGCCCTTTATAGACGGGATTTCCCTCATGTAAGGTCATAAAAATAAAGAAAACCCTTGTAGACTGGATTTCCCTCATGTAATCATGTTTTTAATTTTAATAAAATCATCTTTCTTTTTTGCATATGATCATCTTGCCATACTTTGCTGTGAAGTCTGAATATGTGTAGCTTCGACACGTCTGATTCTTTTACGCCGACTCTGTATAGAAAGAGTGCTAGGTCCTGTCTTATCTTTTACGCATAACTAAGGATGCGCAGAAAGCCGCTTTAGCAGTCGAGTGTTCGAACTGTCTTACTGTTAGAAACCGCGTAGAATTCTGAACTGTTTTTACTTCTGATAAACAGAATTTTTGTTCAGACCGTAGTCTTTCAAGAGTGATTTCTCGAAAATCCCTTGGAACAGAGCGAAAAATGGCTGTCAAACTGAGTCGCCATCTTGAATTTTGTAGACAAAATATTCAGACTGGATTCTGGATGAACTTCGAATCGACCCATGAAGAAGAGTAATTTTCAATGTTGTACTCTGTATGCTTCGGGTACTTGGGGTATCTTGAGGTCAAGAAGGAGTATCTTCTGTGTGAACTCCTGCAATTGACCGCCTTGAGAATCGTTCAGATGTACTGTACTGGACTGCACTTTTTTTAGATACGCGGAAAGTCGTGGAGCGTGAAATCATAAGTTCGTTGCCTCTGAGCGTAAAATGCCACCAAGCATGAAATCATAGACTTTGTAGTTCCTGAGCGTGAAGTCGTAGGTTTGTAGCCTCTCGAGCATAAAAGCTACCGCGCACAAAGGCATCCTGGCGTAAAAAACCATAGACTTGTAGCCATTGAACGTAAAACTGTAGATTTGTAGCTGTCGAGCGTAGAAAGCTCCTTGGTGTAGAACTATAGATTTGTAGCTTCTGAAAAGAAAATCTTTCGAGCGTGAAGTCGTGGATCTGTTGCCTTTGAGCGTAAAAAGCCACCGAGCGTGAGATCGTAGATTCGTAGCTGCTGAGCGTGAAGTCATAGGTTTGTAGCCTCTCGAGCATAAAAGCTACCGAGCACAAAGGCATCCGGACGTTAAACCATAGACTTGTAGCCTGTGAGCATAAAATCGTAGATCCTTAGGTGTCGAGCATAGAAAGCTCCTTAGCGTAAAAACTGCAAATCTTCCTTGCACGAAAACTTTTCGAATTCGCTGACTGTCCGCCTTCTCTGAGTAAATAGGCTAACGTAGTCCCCAATCATAACCAAATATTAAATGTGAGATTTGGTTCGGGATTTGAGGAGTCCATCCAAACTTTATATATACCCCAAGTTTCTGAGAGAAAAACTTTTCATCCGTCTTCTGCGAAAGAAAGCTTTCGACTGTTCGAGTTTTTATTCGTTTCTTCTCCGAGATTTTAAAGTTTCCAGTAATGGCCTCGAAACAATCCTCCTCTACTAAGGGAAAGAAGATTGATTCTTCTTCTCGTTCTTCTACTCAAGAGAGAGCGTCTCCGGTCGGGAAAGGCGAACTTTATTCTGAGCGAAGTATCCCGCCGACGAGCAATGCACCCGGCCTAAAAGGTAGAGCATTTGGGACGAAGAAAAATGCCTAAAAATCCTTCGCACACGTTGTACGTGACCACGCTAGGTCATCTTCTGTGCTGATAGCCTCTTTGAGGAAGATGATGCACAGTGACGTTTCATATTTTACGCCCATATTTCTAATGTGTCAGCGCAAAAACTCCATCTTTTCGCAGTCTGGCATAAAAGCTGTGACTGTCGAAAGTTGGATTATAAAATTTGAGTGTTACACTTCTGGATGAAGATTCTGGCGTAATACCTCAACTTTATCAGTATGGTGTAAAGCACAGACTGTATACCGCCAGTCTTGAATTTTACGTTTTAGGAAACGGATTCCAGCGTAGTGGTCAAGTTTTTACGGTCTTGGCGTAGAGCATATACTGTTGATTTTTCTTTTGTGTATGCTGCAAGATTGTAATGTCTAGTTTATAGGAACTGACATATTTTTCTTGCACTCTTGCAGTTAACTTTCATGTGTCTCCGCTAGCAGATGTGATGGGTTCTGCCGCCGGAATGCTGCACTCCGACTATCTGAAGGATCTGTCACACGTGACATTTCCTATCTCCGGGCCCCAGTATCCCGAGGGAAGGAAAATTCTGATATCGGCTCAGGGCGAGCGAACGCTGCTAAATTTGATCAACGGGGAGCCCCTGACGTACATAGATGGGGACCAATACATAAAGCCGGCTTTCCTCTTCGGGGACATGATCGACAAGCAGTCCCAGAAGAAGCCCAAGAGGGAGCTCTAGGTTTTTCCTGCTGGGAACTTGGTTTTGTATCTGCCCAAGATGCCGAGAGACTATCCTATCTCTGCTTTCTTTCATGCCACACATCCCAGGAGGATGTCGTGGACGCTGACTCCTGATCTTCACGGCAGGCCGGGGAAGATATTTTATCTAAAAGGAGCGGACCAGGGGTCGTTTGTCAGCCGTCCTTCCGATAATGTGACGGTGTTCAGAGGACTGTACCCGGGCAGTGTCCCGAGTGAAGACAGCTTAGTGATCCAGCCGGTCCAATTATCGACCTTTTGTAATGAGTTTATGGGGCACGGGGGAGTATACCCTAAGGTGAACCCTCGGTGCGGTGGGTAGATCGCCCCTACAAATCTTCGATGGGCTCGCTTAGTTGATTGGGCCCTAAAGCATTTTTTGACCGAGTTGGAGAGCATCGGTCTGTTTGCAGCTGTGAGTGCCACCAGTATTGGGTTATCTCCCAATCCCAACCTGTTTTTGGCACTGGTGGAGCGATATATTTCGTTCACCGGGACTTTTGCCACTCCACTGGGGGAGTTGGGATTGGCCCTTCATGAGATGGCAGAGATCTCGAGACTGCCGATGGGGGATACTCCGTATGAAGAGTATGTTCCTACGAACCGGGAGCTGGGGATTCGGACCCTCGGGTAGTGGAAGTGTATCAGGAGCTGATGTGCCACTACCTCGCTTGCACTGCTTTTTATGATGAGCCCTCAGATTTGGCTCACATCAACAAATGGACATCCTACCTCTTCTTTCACCAGCCCAGGAATGCTAAGCCGGAGAAGGTGTTGGAGGGCAAGGATCAGCCTGTGAATCCTCTGAGCGTGCTTAATGCTCAGGTAGTCGACGACCTCATGGTAGACGCTAGGGCTCCGGACTTGATCCTCGACGAAGGGATAGGACAGTATTCTGTAGGTACTAAAGCCTACAGTTATTTGAGGCGCTACCGCAGGCCTCTGTCCAGGAAAGCTCAACTGGCTAGCTTCCTCTCCATATGGCTGCGCCGGGTGGTGGTACCTGGCGTCGCATCTGTGGACCACATTCATCGCAACACGCTGTGGCCTGCAGTGCGTCTGGTGTTTGGGGCAAGACTAGGCTTGCTCCCTGCCATGGTGTGCCGTGTTCAAGCTGGCCTGAGGGCCATGACTGACGGGCTGCTCGCCGATGAAACCCGGCGTGATAGCTTTCCCAGGGTAGAGTTACCATACCTATACTTGATAGGGTGGTTAATTCTTCATAACCCCAGGGTTATGTCTCCCGGCTCTGGCAGTAGTTCGGTGGGTAGCTTCTTATTGAACTACCAGAAGTCTTCCTGGAACGTGAGCACGGTTATAGACTGTCGGCGGACGCTGGGCTTTAGTCACAGCTGAAAGCTTTTCTGTACTGTCCCCTCCGTACATCGCAATCAATCGGGGATTAGGCTTAAAGATTCTGGTAGAGAGAAGACCAATCTTTCTCCTGAAGCTTTTAATTGGTTGGTCTGCATCAGACCTTCCCATCTACTATACAGGAGTGAAGACCATTGCTTCTTGGAGCCCTACCTGCCTAGTCGGTTTGCCAGGCAGTTTGGGTATGATCAGTTGCACGTGGGCAATGCCGTCACCAGCTTTCGGTCCAGGGGTGGACTTATTGATGGGGCGAGAGGCTGGCGATACTTCCTCATGGGTTGCACTGGAGCAATTTTTACTGTGCCGGTCATCACACTCTCCACGGAGCTGCGCATCATGCACTCGTATGCCCAGTTTTATGTGGCAACGAACACCTTCCATCGTGATTTTGATACGCATAGAAGTTTTAGGGTTCCCTCTTCCAAGTCTGGGGGAAGAGTCGAAGTCCCCTTGGTCTCTTCCGATGAGGGTGAGGAGTTCGTCAATCCATATGAGCCTCTGTTGGCGGTATCGCAGGGTGAAGTACTATTGCCTGCAAGAGGAAGAAGAAGACGGTTAATCGTCCTCTCCGGATTCCTGGTATTGAGGCTCCTGGAAGTGAGCCTGCATCTTCCCATGTTGGGGATGATTCTTTGATTGGGGGTTCCTCGCCTTTTAGAGAGGGACCCTCTAATGTTCCGGCTGGTGGTGCCGGAGAATCTCCGCTGGAGGCCGCCGTCGCTGCTACTGCTTCAGGTAGTGGAACGAGGTCGCCTTCTGGACTGAGTATACCTTTATGCGGATCGGCATCGGGAGAGACTCCTGCCGTGCCTGCCAGTGCACCCAGCGAGATTCCAGCCGATAAGCCTCGGTTGGAATTTGACGAGGACCTGGAAGACTATTTGCCAGCGCCAGTTAGCAGACCCCTTTCTCCAGGTATGACAGCTTGCTTAGCATTGTTAAGAAATGATTTAGCTGTACAGGCCACAGATACGACATATGTGCCGTCGGCCATGGGTAAATATTGTCTTCATGCCTCTTTTTAGGAAAGTTAACATCGTTTCGATACTAACTTCCTTTTGTCTTCTTTTTAGGGGACGACATCTTCAGGGAGGGCAGTGTAGATGAGCTCTTTGGCTCTATGTCAGGTCCTGGTGGTGATACGGAGGTGCCTGACTTTGAAGAGGAGACATCTTTGGGTGCCGGCTCTCCGGCTGATGAGATTCCGATATCTCAAGAGGAGGACGAGCCTGTCATTGCGACAATGCCTCCTATGAGTATGCTGGTATCTTCGTCCGGTGTTGGCGCTTCTTCTTTTGTCACACCACCTGTTGAGGCGACGGCCATGGCAACATCGTCTACGGTTGTTCTTGGAGGGGGACACGCCAATATCGAGGCCACTCCCGGCGTCCGTTCGGATCTAGCTGTACTGATCGAGCAGTTCACCGGCATCTTCTACCACTCTGAAAATGTTAATATCAATGGTGTTGGCAAAGAATCTGAGCTTTGTGTGTCACTGAAGAGGTCCTCCCAGTCCGTGATAGCGCCGATCCAAGAATTCGACAACACTGGGCTAGCTGAGACGCTGGAGGAGATAGTTAATGGTTTGGAGCAACCCATTAATGAATACTTGCAGCTAGCTCAAGACAATGTTGAAGATTTGGTCCAGGCTAGATATAACTCCAAGACTGCACGGCTTGCCAAACAGATGGCAGGCATAAATAAATCTATCCAGACACATGAGCGGGAGATGGATGAAGGAAAGGTCGTCCTGGAGGAGGCCATTGCTCTTAAAATGAAGTGCCAGGCCGAGCACGAAGGGAATGTAGTGAGGGTCCTCAGGCTGGAAACAAAATTTGCTCAGGCAAAGGAGTGGGCTTCTCAGTCGTAGGAAGCTCTAGTTGTGGTGGATAGCCGGTTGGACGTAGCACAACAGAACTTGGTGCGTGCAGAAACCGCCCATGCTGGTTTTCTTCGGGCTAGGGCCGAACTGTCCCTCATGAGCAATAATGAGGCACGGCTGGAGCGGGCTCGCCATGATGTCTTAGATTCCAGGACTGAGAGGATGGCCGCACTGGCGCAGCAGCTTCGCGACCTGACTGCTCCCCCAAAATGATGTACTTTTGCTTTTGCTTTTCAATGTACTTCTGCTCCTTTTTGGGAATAATAAAGAGGCTTTTCATCTGACTTTGTGGACCCATCATCTTGGAATATAAATGACAGGTTTGGGTAAAAAGTGATATCAAAGGTAATATGAACATGATATACTCTCGGTAAGTTTCAGCGGGACATATCTATTCAGAGGTTATATGATAGAATATGCTCCTAGCTAAAATCATTTTTGGAAGTAGTTTTATCAGAATGAGACCTTCATCATACTCCATTTGAGCAGAGGAGGTTAAGCGTAGTACCTTTTCAGGAATTTGCCATTGATAGGAGCCATTAGCAGGTCTCCATTAGGCTGGGTTAACCTGTAAGCACCGTTTGAGAATGTCGTCTCGATCACATAAGGGCCTTCCCATTTGGGCTAGAATTTGCCCTTACTCCTGTGAGTAAGAATCATCGGCCTTCTTACGGCTAAAACTAGCTCGCCGACTTTGAATACCCTTTCCTTTACCTTTTGATTAAAAGCCTTGGAAATGCGTGCTTGGTAGAGCGCGATGCGCTGTTGAGCTTGGAGGCATTTCTCGTCTAATCCTTCTAGCTCTTGAAGCCTTAACAGGTCATTCTTTTCTTGGGTCAGCTCATTAGCCACGGCTATCCTGAGTGACGGAATTTGGATTTCGATGGGGAGAACTGCTTCGCTCCCGTAAACTAATGAGAATGGGGTACAACTTGTCGGTGTCCGTACCGTTGTGCGGTATGCCTAGAGACATTCTCCCAGCTTCTCATTCCAATCCCTTTTGTTCGAAGAGACAAACTTCCTCAAGAACTTGATAATAGTTTTGTTGAAATCTTCCGCCAAACCATTAGCAGCAGGATTATATGCCATCGAGGTGACATTCTGTATCCGATTTTTATCACAAAACCGATAAAACGCTTGGCTGATGAATTGAGGCCCATTATCATAGATTATCCTTCGGGGTATCCTGAAGCGATAAATGACGTGATGTTTGATGAAGTTGATCACATTAGATGCCTTTACCTCAGCAAGAGGGATCGCCTCTGCCCATTTGGAGAAGTAATCCATGATGGCCAGTATGAACTGGTGACCTCTGAAAGAAGACGGGTAAATAGGACCAATGATATCCATATCCCATGCTTCGAAAGGCCAGGATGCAACCGTAGGATGCAGATACTCAGGAGGTTGATGGATAAAGTCTGCATGGATCTAACAGGCTCTACATTATCTTGCATATTTTATTGCATCTGTGATCATAGTAGGCCAGTAATAGCCCATTATCCTGATGCGATCCTGTAGCTTTGGACCGGGTTGGTGCGCTCTGCATACGCCGTCGTGGGCTTTACGGATAATCCGTTACGCTTTGTCACCAGAGAGACATCGTAAAAATAGTCCGTCATAAGACCGGCGATATAGACATTGTAAAGATGCGTCGAAATAGAAGCGTAATGATCGTCTTTTGACGGACACCGCTTCTTTAGGATCTTCTGGCAAGATTTCGTATGCTACAAAGTCTATAAAGGGACTCCTCCAGTCTCTCCTTGGAAGATCTGTGTCCAGTACGTAGCTGTGTTCTATGTGAAAGTTGTTTTTCACACAAAATAAATCTCTGTTAAGAAGGATTACCGAATTCTGCCTTCTTATAGGGGTAGCTAAATCTGCAGCTAGACTGGCTAAAGCGTCAGCTTCCAGATTCTGAGATCGAGGGACATGCTCTAGGAAGAATCCTTTAAATGTCATGGCTATCTCGACCGTTGCTCGGTGATAGGGGATGAGGTCTGGATTCCGGACTTCATATATTCCTCTGACTTGGTTGACGATTAGCAGAGAATCACCGAAAGCTTCCAGAGATTCGACGCCCAATTCTTTAGGGACTTGGAGCCCGATTACTAGAGCGTTATACTCTGCCACATTGTTAGAATAGGGCTCGCTAAGAGAATATGCTCGGTAGATGACGAGCTTATCAGGAGTAACTAGGACAACTCCTACTCCCGAAACCACGTTTCACCTGGGACCAGTTCTGGAGGCACCATCGAAGAATAGTTGCCATGCATTACTTTCCATTGTGGAATTATATTCTGCGACTTCGTCGGGAATGTCCTCGTACAGTTTGGAGGCCTCCGGGATCGAATGAGCAGCTAGAAAGTCAGCCAATTCTTGGCCTTTGATGGACTTCTGAGGGACGTATACCATATCGTATGGTGTTAATAGCATTGCCCAAGTCGTGAGTCGGGAATTAAGAACACTTGGCTTGCTCATCAGTACCCGAAGAGGATTGATCCTGAAGATGATGTGAATGGTCTGGCCTGTGACATAGTGCCGCATTTTCTGGATAGCGAACATCAGAGCCAAGCATTCTTTCTCTACTGGGTTGTACCGGTGTTCGGCTCCGACCATCATCATGCTGAGGTAGTAGATAGCCTGTTCGTGACCCGTATCATTCTTTTGTACGAGAAGAGCTCCCAGAGAATGATCCATCGCTCGAATATACAGCACGAATGGTCTCCCTATGACGGAAGGCACCAAAACTGGCGGACTAGTGAGGTAACGTTTGATGTCGCCGAATGCTTGCTGGCAGGCTTCGTCCCATACGAAGGATACTCCTTTCTTCATGAGGCGAGAAAAATGTTGACATCTCCCAGAGAGGTTGGATATGAATCTCCGGATATAAGCCAGACGACCTTGAAATCCCCTGAGTTCTCTCAGATTACGGGGCGATCGTATTTCTAAGATGGCCTTGACTTTATCAGGGTCCACTTGAATGCCTTTGGCGGTAATGATAAATCCCAGGAATTTGCCACTGGATACACCCAGAAAGGACTTTGTAGGATTTATTTTAAGTTGATGTTGGCCCATCAAGTCAAATACTGTCTTCAAGTCTTGGATGTGAGTATCCTTGAGGCAGCTTTTGACAGCTACATCGTCTACGTAACATTCTACCGTCTTGCGTAAATGCTCATAGAATATGTTACTCATAGCCCGTTGGTACGTAGCCCCTGCATTCTTCAATCCGAAGGGCATGACCGTATAGCAATATACCCCCAGTGGTGTCCGGAAGGCAGTGTGCTTCTCGTCTTCAGGATGCATCTTGATTTGATTATACCCTAAGAATCTGTCCATGAAAGACATACGTTCAAAACCACATGTATTGTCAATCATGACGTCTGTGATGGGAAGAGAAAACTCGTCTTTAGGGCAGGCTGCATTCAGATCTCGGTAATCGATATAGACACGTACTTTTCTATTCTTCTTCATGACCGGGACAACATTGGTGACCCAGTCGGGATATTGTTCTTCACGGATGAAGCCGCAGGCTATCAACTTCTTGACTTCAGCTTCAATGGCGTCCATCATATCCGGGCAGAACCGACGTTGGTGCTGCTTCACAGGCTTCGAATTGGCAATATATTGAGCTTATGAGTAGCCACCTTTGGATCAAGGCCTGGCATGTCCTCATAATTCCACGCAAAGACGTCGATATATTCTTTTATCAGCTGGATAACTTCTTCCCTTTCTGCTTCAGAAAGATCATTACTGATAAATGTCGGCTTTGGTGAAAGTTCATCCCCAACGTTAATCTGGGTAACTTTGTCTTCAGTGGGAGGTTCTCTCTGCTCGAAGCGGAACTCCCATTGTATATCCATTTGCTGAGCCCAAGCGTCATTCTCAAACAGTTCAGATTCTTGTTTGTCTGATTCGAAGGAATTCGTCACTACCATATTTACTGATAATGTTTGTTCGAGAGCATGAGATGAGTCGGAGGGTGCTGAGCCATCTTGAGAGGAGGAAAAGACATCCTTGTTTGACTCAGGAGTCGCAAGGGAGGTTGTATACCCTAACCCGAAATGAGTTCGTTGATAGTAGGGATCGCCGTGCAGCGATATTCGTCTGCCTTTCCCATAGTTGAGACCCAGTTCCAGCTTCAGGTTATATCCCATACCTTGTATGATCTTCAAGGCTTGCGGGCTGTATCTGTGAACCTGTATTTTACCGGCATCGTCATCGGAAGAATCTTCTTGCGTGGTTGGTTGCTCGCGTATGCTGCCGAAGACTATTGGATGCTGACTGCTGCAAGTAGGTGGGACAATGAAGATTGAATCCTCATGCGGTCCATATGTCATGGTGACATTGGATGGTGACGCGATGATAGGAATCTATAGCTTCCAAGAATTTTTGTGCTATAGGTTCTATATCGTCATAGGGGGAGGATTCCTGATTTGGAATTTGAGTGTCGATATACTGGAAAAGGGGATGTTTATTATCATCTGAAACTTCGTTCCCGGTTGTATCTATATCAGTCGGCTGCCTGTTACGCCGGAGTTTTATGACCAAGGAAGGCTTCTGGTTCAGAGTGATCAATAGAGGATCACCCCCTTTCCCTGACTTAGTCTCGTTCAGGTGGATGGCCATAGGCTCCATGGCTTTTGGACGAGTAGTCTGTCCTTTCACCTTGATTGTCAGAGGTTGCTTGGCAGAGGGTTCTTCTGGCTCCCTGTGGGATTCCTTCTCTGCTTCGGCTGACACCTCTTCCGTGTAGTCTTAAGAGTACAACACGGCATCAAAGTAGTAGGATTCTACTCCTTTGAACGGGTTCAGGTCAGCAATCTTCGTTTGTACTGTTCCTCGGGCGTCTACATATTTAAAGCATTGGTGTAGAGTTGAAAGAACGATATTGTGGTCGTGGATCCAAGGTCTACCCAGCAGAATATTGTAGGACACCTCTGAATCGATGATGTAGCACGTAGCCACCGATATGAGGTTGCCAATTTGGATCCTCAGGCGAATTTTTCCCAACGGCTTACTTCTTCCAGCGTTGAAACCCACGATCGTAGTGGTGGTGTAAGCCAATTCGCTGGTAGGAATCCTCAGTGGTCTGAGCAGACTATGAGGAATGATGCTGATTGATGATCCCGGATTTATGTGAATCCGGTCGACCTCCATGGAACCGATGTACCCGGTATAATAGAGGGGTCTGTCATGCTTGTTATGTTTTAACAGCATATCATCTTGAGTGAAAGTGATGTTTGGGATCACCTCCATCATACTGTGGCATTGAGGACACGCCACGGGTTCTTCGTCAGGGGACTTGAGCTGGGTCAAGTATGCATCCGCCTGCATCAATGCTTCACTCAGGGCTTGACGAGTGTCTTGGGAGAGCCTGAGTAGTTCAAAGATGGACAGCCTGGCTAGTGTATTAGCCAGTTGGGCCAGGATGTCGAAGTTGTACGGCTTCTCTAAACCTTTGTTCTGAATATTCTTCATAGGTTTATCAGAGCGCACTTCTTTTTGCTTCCCTTTATCCGCCGAAGTTGGTCTTGAAGGACCGATTTCTGGTACGGCGGATTCTGGTTCTGAAGGCTTGGCAGCTGAAGCGTCTGCCGATGCATCTTCCTTGCTGGCTCCATAGTCTTGGAGGTAAGCTTTCCCTAAACGGGTTCCAGTAGTCAAGACCTCGTCTTCTGATGCCGAGTGCACCGTAATCATGTGACACGGCTTGTGCTTTGAGTTCTTTTTGGACTTAGCCTTAGCAGCTTGAGTCTCTTTCTCGATCTCTGGCACCAGATCTGGATGAACCCACATAGTCTCGCCCCGCTGGGTAGTTAGTGGTAGCAGGTCATAATTTTGACCTCTAGCAGGAGGAAGATTAACGATGTTCATCGTCGTCTGGGAAATTGGTGTAATGCCGTCCGGGATTTCTTGGGGAGGCAGGTTGCCAAATTGCAGAGAGATCATGTTGGTCGTGACCGTCTTCTCGCTGTTGCGCAAAGTGATAGCCTTAGCATCGATCAGCTCCTGGATCTTCCTTTTCAGTATATAACACGCCTTTGTGAGGTGGTGTATGTACCTATGGAAGATGCAGTACTTGGGATTGTTGGTGCTGCCGGCCTCGTTGGGCTGTCTCACCTCAGGAAGGGTAATCTTGCCACTTTTGACGAGACATTCGAATATGCTTGGAATATCGTCGTCGTCGAAAGAGTACACTTCAATGGGCCTGGTAGTCCCGGGTTTTGTCTGTGTGGTAGCCATAGTCTTTTGCCTGGACGTGTTAATTGCCAGAGCTTCTTTTCCCTTAGAACTGCGAGGGTGGTCGCTGTTGGAGGATGACCTTTTGCCTTTATCAGAGGCTGAGATCATGATGCCATTATCACGCGCCTTCTGACTATTGTCCTCCGCGGCTACCGCTGAGATGATGAACGAAGGCCAATCATGGAACTAATATGGTCCTGTGAACACCGAGATCACGGGGAGAAGGTTCTTCCTACAGATGTCCACCAATGCCGAGTCCGGAACTCCTGGAGGCATTTGCAAAGTGGCTTGACGAAAACGTTCGATAAAAGTACGAATATTCTTTTTTTCCTTCTGCTTGACTTCGATGAGAGAGGACATAGACATGTCCATCCCTCCTTCGTAGAATCGTGTGAAGAATAAAGCCTTGAAGTCTTCAAAAGAAGTAATGCAGTTGTCCGCCAGGCTGCGGTACCACTGGTAAGCTACCCCCGAGAGACAGCCTTTGAACACCCGAGTGAGGAGGGCGTCGTTCCCTTGTAATAACACCGTCATCATACTAAAGTAGTTCATATACTGACTTGGTGACGTTTTTTCTTCGAACAAAGCCATCGCCTGTGGTTTGTATCTAGGAGGAAAAGGGACCTCTTCCCAGATAGCCGGGTAAGGTTGGTTGATTCCCAATTTCTTGAGCTGATCTTTATGCTTCAGGGCATCAAATTGGGCTTTCAACTCCCGTACTGCCTACATCGGATCTTCAGCCGGTAGCGGGACCACGGAGTAGTGCGGGATCGATTGTATTGCGACTCCAGCGGGAGGTAATACATTCTCCGAGTGAGGAAGCGGAGGAACTGCTGACTCTTGATCTCGAGCAGGCTCTTGGATCGTGTTGGATGGTGGTAAGTCTACCCCTACACCTATCTGGATTGGAGGAGCCGATGCTTGAGCCATGGCAGCTGTGTGTTGAGTTAGCATCATCTGGTGCATGTTCTCCATCATGGATTGTATCTCCTTCAGAGACGTCTCCAGTGTAGTGATGCGTTGCTCAGCGCTCCCGGACGGGGAAGCTTCCTCGCGTTCGTCTCTAATGGCATAAACTCCCATCTCCCTGGGTGTCATTGAAAGATTAGTATAGGTCTCTGTAGAAGTTGAATCTATACTTTCGGCGTCTGATTCGGGAGGCTGGCGACCCCCAGAATCGGAATCAGAGGAGTACGAAGCCGGTTGTTGCGACCTCGAACGAGTGTTTTGGAACACCCCAGCTTTGGTGTTCCTAAGGAGCATGTTGAATCTTCTTCTGCTTGGAGTTCTATAGGGATGACGTCTTGAGTCCGATCCTCCTCTAGGTATGTGCGAAGCCATGTTCATAGATGCATGTATGGGCTCTTCTTCCTGGAAAGATGGAGAGTAGCTCAACTGGTCGAAAGTCGACCATTTTGCTTCAGAGCAGCAACAATTAATTACAATCTTATGACTATTACAAGAGTGCTGGATAGGAGGCGTAATAGACATGCCGGAAGATCCCCTCTCCTTGCGTTTCTGGATTAGATAATTGTGCAGGTCAGAAGAAGTTGCAGAAGAAGAAGACTTGTTCCTTCTGTTCCCATTAGTGGGCATGCGGATGTTGGGAACCATAGTTTTCCCTGTGCCATCTATATAAAACAGGTTGGCCATCTGGGTGGCGGATAATCCCCGAGGAGGGTGTCTTCCCGCAAGTTGAGCCTTCTTTATGCTGAGTGGCTTCTCATGGCGTAATTTGGAGCTCTGCTCTGGTTGGCGTAAAGCTGAGGATGTCCTCAGTCGGCCATCAGCTTCTCGCGTAATACGGAGGGCAGGCAGATTGTTCCTTTGCTGGCGTAAAGGCCGAGAAGTTGAGTAGTCTGCCGCATGCTTTCCCTTGCGTAGTTTGCAGGGATTATCTGCTTTTTTGCAGATGTAGAAGCATGAAAAATACGCTGGGAGGATCTACGCAGCCTCTTGATGCAGAGCCGCGTAAACAGAGGCCTTCAGAGCCATCAAACGTGCAACAGAGCTTTCTCCGCTAAAAAACACAGCATGAAGTATAAAGCTCAAAGGACCATCCGCGTAAGTGCAGTACGTCCAGGCCGCTCCAGCGTAAGATAGAGTTCTTTATCGCCTCCATGGCGTAAAACTCAGCCACTCTCAAAGCAGCGTTAATACGTACGAGGAACGCTTCATTTTCCCCGAAATGAACCTGTCAAGTCACGCAGTGAACCTGGCCTCTGACTCCTGACAAAAAGTGCTGCACGGCTACCTAGATGACGGTTGGAAACGATGGCAGACCCCTCGGGACGCGCCCACAGTATGATGGCGGATCTCGGCATTTAATGCAGAGGATTTGGTTAAAATATCACCAAACCGTCGGTTACCAAAGTCCCCCCCAGCGTAAACCGCTCTTTCGCGTACAAGGGAATACGCCGCCTTGTTTTACACAGGCAAACATGAGCTGTTTTACGCTCCGCAGTAGACAAACCGCCTGCCACGTCAAAAGCTACACTTCGTACAGGGCCCGAGGCACGTCTCTACGTTAAATTGCACAGAGCGGTGACAGTTTCCCTCAAGACACGTCTCTGCGATGGATGCACAGAAGGGCTGCAGACCTTAAAACACGTCTCCGCATTTAATGCACAGGATGGTGGCAAATCTCTGTAAGAGATTTGATTACACCTTCGAAAGCCGTAATTCCGGCGAAGATGTCCACATCAACACTCTGGCTCGGTACGCAGCGACTTCTACGTCCACCCAGGTCTGTGCTCATTCGGCTTCAGTCTCTACGACCATTCGGCTTCTATGCCTGTTCGGCTTCTATGCCTGTTCGGCTTCTATGTCCATTCGGCTTCTATGCCTATTTTGGCTTCTACGCCAGGGGTGACAGTCATTTGGCTTCTATGCCAACCTCTTCTACACAAGGGATACCTACCTACGTGGCTTCTACGCCGTGATCTTCGCAGCAGATATACGCATTTTGTCCCCTTAGTTGGACACATGTCACATGCTCACTCAAAAGGTCATTTATGCGCAGGCATTGGTTATTTTAACCGTTGTGTAAAAGGGTGTTGTACTGTCCACTCCTCGGTTGTTACACCGACAGAGTGGTCACTGTCACCAAAACTCTATAAATAGAGACCCCTATCAATGGGGAACAAGGTCGACAATTTGGAAGATCGAACCAAGTCGGAGAATTGGTAAAAAGAGAGAGAGAGAGAGAGAGAGAGAGAGAAGGAGAAGGAAAGAAGAGTCCGGAGCTCAGGCAAAGAGTAGGGGTCGACGGCTCTGGCACCGTGCATCCACCCACCTTCGCAGCCTTCGAAGCTGCTACCCGTCTTCCACGGCACTTCTTCAACATCATGTAGTCCAAGGGCTAAAGTGATCGACTGCAGATCAGACACCTATAGCAATTTATACCCAGATTAAATAAATTTTACTCCCGCATCCTCGTATAGGATCGAATTATACAAGTTTGTTTGTAAACCAAAGGACACGGGTCTCGTATAAACCCTGTCATTGAAATATACTTTCATTCTTTCGTTTAATACCACAAACAAGATGGCGACTCTGCTGGAGACGTCTTTCTCTTCTGACGAGGAAGTAATTGCTTAACACGATGCGGTATCCATGGGATCCGTAAAGAAGACACTGGTCGTCCAATTCGACCAGTCTGCCTACGAAGACATGCTTCGGACTGGGGGTAGCTCTCACTCTCTCTCCGTCCGAGACAACAGGAAGCTGCGCAAAGTGTGGATGCCCAAGACATCCTCCGCCGTTCCTGTGGACTCTCCGATCTCTCCGATCTCTCCGACCAATGAGGTGGTAGCATCGCTCCCTCCGTGCCCCGCACGTAAAATTCAGTCTCCCGCTACGCGCGGTATAGACAAAACTTCGGGCAAAGCCTCAGCGCTAACCCAGGAGTATCCACTGCACTTTATGCGCAGAAATCAGTCTCCCGCTACGCGCGGTATAGACAAAACTTTGGGCAAAGCCTCAGCGCTAACCCAGGAGTATCCACTGCACTTTACGCACAGAAATTAGTCTTCCGCTACGCGCGGTACAGACAAAACTTGGGGCAAAGCCTCAGCGCTAACCCAGAAGTATCCACTACGCTCTACGCATAGGAACCAGTCTCCCACTACGCGCGGTACAGACCAAACTTCTGGTGATGCCTCAGTGCCAGGACAGACAACTCTGACCTCTACGAGGAACCAGATGAACGCCGTGATTTCCGCGAAGGGAAGTAGACAGCGAAATACTCGACTCCTCGGCCGTTACGCCAGCGAAGGAGCAATCTTCCTACCCTCCGGATTACGCGGGAAGCCGACGGCCAGCTGAGGACCTCTTCAGCCTTACGCCACTCTGAGCGAATCTCTAATTTACGTCGGGCAAAGTCCAACGACGTAAAACAAGCTCAAATTGCTACTCCCCCTGACCTGCACAAATACTTAATCCAGAAGCGTAAGGAGAGGGGACCTTCCAATATGTCTATTACGCCCCCTAGCGAGCAATGTCGTAATAGTCATAAAATTGTGATTGACTGTTGTTGTTCTAAGGCAAAACGGCCGGTTTTTGACCTATTGAGCTACTCTCAGTCTTTCCCGGAAGAAGAGCCCGCGTATGCGTCCGTGAACATGGCTTCTCACATACCTAGAGGAGGGCCGAGCTCAAGACGTCATCCCGCAGGGCCTCCGAGCCGAAGAAGATTCGAAGACCTCCTCAGGAACACTGAAGCTGGGGTGTTCCAAAACACCCGTGTAAGGTCACAGCAACCGACTTCGTACTCATCTAATTCCGACACTGGGGGTTGCCAATCTCCCAGATCAGATGCTGAGAGTATAGAGTTGACTTCTGCAGCGACCTATACTTATCCTTCGAGGACGCCCAGGGAAATGCGAGTCTACGCCATTGAAGACGAACGCGAGGAAGCTTCGCCGTCAGGAAACACGGAACAACGCATCACTATGCTGGAAACATCTCTGGGACAAATGCGATCCACGATGGAGAACATGCACCGGATGATGCTAGCTCAGCACGCCACTGTCGTGGCTCAAGCATCGGTCCCGCCAACTCAGATACGTGTGGGGGTGGACTTACCACCATCCAACCCGGGCCAAGAGCCTGCGCTAGATCAAGAGTCAGCAGTTCCTCCGCTTCCTCACTCAGGGAATGCCTTACCTCCCGCTGGAGTTACGATACAACCAACTCCGCACCACTCCGTAGCCCCGCTTCCGACCGAAAATCCGATGCAGGCAGTACGAGAATTGAAAGCCCAGTTCGACGCCTTGAAGCACAAAGATCAGCTCAAGAAACTGGGAATCAACCAACCCTACCCAGCTATCTGGGAAGAAGTCCCTTTTTCTCTGAAGTATAAGCCCCAGACTATGGCTCTGTTCGAAGGAAAAACATCGCCCAGTCAATACATGAACTATTTCAGTATGATGACGGTGTTGCTACAAGGGAACGACGCCCTCCTCACTCGGGTGTTCAAAGGCTGCCTCTCAGGAGTAGCCTATCAGTGGTACCGTAGCTTGGCGGACAACTGCATTACTTCCTTCGAAGACTTCAAAGCTTTATTCTTCACGCGATTCTACGAGGGTGGGATGGACATGTCTATGTCCTCTCTCATCGAAGTCAAACAAAGGGAAAAGGAGGACGTTCGCACCTTCGTCGAACATTTTTGTCAGGTCACCTTACAAATGCCTCCAGGAGTTCCAGACTCGGCGTTAATAGACATTTGCAGGAAAAACCTCCTTCCTGTAGTCTCGGTGTTTACAGGACCATATCAGTTCCATGAGTGGCCTTCGTTCATCGTCTCGGCAGTGGCCGCCGAAGACAACAGTCGCAAGGCGCGCGACAATGGCATCATGATCTCCGCCTCCGATAGAGGCAAAAGGTCATCTCCCAGCAGCGACCATCCTCGCAGCTCCAAGGGAAAAGAAGCTCTGACAGTCAATACGTCTAAACAAAAGACGGCGGCGACCACGCAGACGAAGCCCGGGACTTCTAGGCCCGTCGAAGTCTACTCTTTCGACGACGACGATATCCCTAGTATATTCGAATGTCTCATCAAAAGCGGCAAGATCACCCTTCCAGAGCTAAGGCGGCCCCAAGAAGCCGGCAGTACTGACGACCCCAAATACTGTTTCTTCCACAGATACATACACCACCCAACAAAGGCGTGTTACATACTGAAGAGGAGGATCCAGGGGTTGATCGATGCTAAGGCCATCACTCTGCACAACACCGAGAAGACGGTCACGGCCAACATGATCTCTCTACGGTTCGGTGATCTGCCTTCCCAAGAGGTCATGAACGGTGTCACGCCCATTTCCTGAGCTACGATGGACATCGTCAATCTCCCTCCCTCTAGAGATCAAAATCAAGACCTAGTACCCCTGACCACCCGGCAGGGCGAAATTATGTGGGTTCATCCAGATTTGGTGTCAGAGCTCGAGGAAGAGACCAAGAAGAGCCCCAAATACAGACCATGCCACATGGTCGCAACTTCTTCTGCAACGGACGAAGACGAAGTATTTGCCGCAACCCGTTCGGGGAAGGCCTACCTCAACGACAACGGAGCAGGTCAGGAAGGTGCGCCGGCTGACGCTCCAGCCGCCAAACCTTCAGAACAAGGTCCCGCCATACAAAACATCAGCCCTACGAAACCTACTCCGACGGAAAAGGGGAAGCAGAGAGAAGTACGCTTTGATAAACCTGTGAAAAATATTCCAAGCAAAGGTTTAGAGAAGCCGTACGAATTTGACATCCTGGCCCAACTAGCCAATACGCCGGCCAGGTTGTGCATCTTTGAGCTACTCAGGCTCTCCCCAGACACTCGTCTAGCCCTGAGTGAAGCACTGATGTAGGCGGAGGTATACTTGACCCAGCTCAAGTCCCCCGACGAGGAGCCAGTGGCGTGTCCTCAATGCCACAGTGTGATGGAGGTTATCCCAAATATCACTTTCACTCAAGACGATATGCTGTTAAAACATAACAGACATGACAGGCCCCTCTATTACACCGGGTACGTCGGTTCCATGGAGATCGACCGGATTCACATAGATCCGGGGTCGTCGATCAGCATCATCCCTCACAGTCTGCTCAGGCCGCTAAGAATTCCTACCAGCGAACTGGCTTACACTACCACTACAATCGTGGGTTTCAACGCTGGAAGAAGTAAGCCATTGGGGAAGATCCGCTTGAGAATCCAGATCGGCAACCTTAGATCGGTGGCCACATGTTACGTCATCGATTCAGAGGTGTCCTACAACATTTTGCTGGGAAGACCGTGGATCCACGACCACAACATCGTTCCTTCAACCCTACATCAATGCCTTAAATATGTAGACGCACAAGGAACCGTACAAACAGAGGTGGCTGACCTAAACCCATTTAAAGGAATAGAATCCTACTATTCTGATGCCGTGTTGTACTCCCAAGACCACACGGAAGAAGCGCCAGGCGAGGCCAAAGACGGACCACTCGTCTAAGAGCCAGAAGAGCCCTCTACCACACTGCCGCTGTCGATCAAAGTGAAAGAACGAACCACTCATCCAAGAGCCATAGAGACTATGGCTATCCACCTTAACAAGACCAAGTCAGGAGAAGGGAGTGATCCTCTAGTAATCACTTTGAACCGGAAACCTCCACCCTTGTCCATCAACCTTCGGCACAACAGGCAGCCGACTGATGTAAGCGCAACCAGGAACGGAGTTCCAGATGATAATAAACATCCTCTTTTCCGGTACATCGGTGCTCAAATTCCGAAACAGGAATCAACTCCCCATGACGAAGTAGAACCAATAGCAAAAAAATTCTTGGAAGCTATAAACTCCTACAGTCCGTATGTCTGGGAAGTGGCATCATCGTCCAACGTCGTCACGACATATGGGCCACACGAGGATTCTATCTTCATCGTCCCGCCTACCTGCAGCAGCCAGCGTTCGATAGTCTTCGGCCGCATACGCAATCAACCGACTGCCCAGGAAGATCCTTTCGACAACGATACTGGAAGAATGCAGGTTCACCGATACAGCCCTCAAGCGCTGAAGATCATGCAAAACATGGGCTACGACTTAAAGTGGAAGCCAGGCCTCAACTACGGAAGAGGCAGACGAACGCCGCCGTGTGGCAACACCCGCTATCAACAGACCCGTTTCGGATTAGGATATGCCACCGCCCTTGTGACTTCTAAGTCAGACGAGGACATCTCTTTCTCCTCCCAGAACGGCTTATCACCCCCCGACTCACCTGATGCTCTCGAACAAACACTATCAGTAAATATGGTGGTGACAGATCCCTCAGGAGCAGATGAGCAGGATTCGGAGCCGTTTGAGAATGACTCTTGGGCTCAGCAAATGGATACACGGTGGGAATTCCGCTTCGAGCAAAGAGAATCTCCCACCAAAGACGAAGTTATCCAGATCGATGTTGGGGGTAAACTTTCGTCGAAGCCAATATTTATCAGTAACAACCTTCCCCCAGCTGAAAGGGAAGAAGTTATACAGCTGATAAAGGAATACATCGATGTCTTTACATGGAATTATGAGGACATGCCAGGCCTGGACCCGAAAGTAGCTACTCACAAGCTCAATATATTGACCGATTTGAAGCCAGTAAAGCAGCACCAACGCCGGTTCTGTCCAGATATGATGGACGCCATCGAAGCTGAAGTCAAGAAGTTGATAGCCTGCGGTTTCATCCGGGAAGAACAACATCCCGACTGGGTCGCCAATGTTGTCCCAGTCATGAAGAAAAATAGAAAGGTACGTATCTGCATCGATTACCGAGATCTGAATACGGCCTGCCCCAAAGATGAATTCCCTCTTCCCATTACGGACATCATGATCGACAACACCTGCGGCTTTGAACGCATGTCTTTCATGGATGGGTTCTCAGGGTACAATCAGATCAAGATGCATCCTGAAGACGAGAAGCACTCCGCCTTCCGGACACCATTGGGAGTATATTGCTACACGGTCATGCCCTTCGGATTGAAGAACGCCGGGGCTACATACCAACGAGCTATGAGTAACATATTCTATGAGCATTTACGCAAAACAGTAGAATGTTACGTGGACGACATAGCCGTCAAGAGCCGCCTCAAAGGTGATCATATTCAAGACCTGAGGACGGTATTCGAGTTAATGCGCCAACATCAACTCAAGATGAACCCTACGAAGTCCTTTCTGGGTGTATCTAGTGGCAAATTCCTGGGATTTGTCATTACCGCCAAAGACATCCAAGTGGACCCTGATAAAGTCCAGGCAATCGTGGAAATGCGACCGCCCCATAATCTGAGGGAACTCAGGGGATTTCAAGGACGTCTGGCTTATATCCGGCGATTCATATCCAACCTCTCGGGGAGATGTCAGCCCTTCTCTCATCTCATGAAGAAAGGTGTATCCTTCGTATGGGACGAAACTTGCCAGCAAGCGTTCGGAGATATCAAGCGCTACCTCACCAGTCCACTAGTTCTGGTGCCTCCCGTTATGGGAAAATCGTTCTTGCTGTACGTCCGAGCAATGGATCATTCGCTAGGAGCTCTTCTCGCATAGAAGAACGATGTAGGGCATGAACAGGCTATCTACTACCTCAGCAGGATGATAGTCGGAGCCGAACACCGGTACAACCCAGTGGAGAAAGAATGCTTGGCTCTGATGTTCGCTATCCAAAAGATGCGGCACTACGTCACCGGCCAGACTATCCACATCATCTCCAGGATTAACCCTCTTCGAGTACTGATGAGCAAGCCGAGCGTTCTTAATTTCCGACTCGCAACTTGGGCGATGCTGTTAACACCATATGACATGGTATACGTACCGCAGAAGTCCATCAAAGGCCAAGCGCTGGCCGACTTCCTAGCTGCTCACCCGATCCCGGAGGCCTCCAAATTATACGAAGACATTCCCGACGAAGTTGCAGAATGTAATTCCCCAATGAAAGGTGACGCATGGCAACTGTTCTTCGACGGCGCCTCCAGAACCGGTCCTAAGGGAAATATTATTTTGGGAGTGGGAGTCGTCCTGGTCGCCCCTGATCAGCTCGTCATCTACCGAGCATATTCTCTTAGCGAGCCCTGCTCCAACAATGTGGCGGAGTATAATGCTCTACTAATAGGGCTCCAAGTTGCTAAAGAGCTGGGGGTAGAGTCCCTGGAAGCTTTCGGTGATTCTCTGCTTATCGTCAATCAGGTCAGGGGAATATATGAAGTCCAGAATCCAGACCTCATCCCCTATCACCAAGCGACGGTCGAGATAGCCATGAGATTCAAGGAGTTCTTCCTAGAGCATGTACCTCAATCTCAGAATCTGGAAGTTGATGCCCTAGCCAGTCTAGCGGCAGATTTAGCTACTCCCGTAAGAAGGCAGGATTCGGTAATCCTTCTTAACAGAGACTTGTTCTGTGTGAAGAACAGTTGTCACATAGAACGCAGCTACGCTGTCAACACCGATCCTCCTACGAGAGATTGGACAAGTCCCTTCATAGATTTCGTGGCATACGGAATCTTGCCGGAGGACCCCAAAGAAGCAGTATCCGTCAAGAGACGATCACTACGCTTCTACTTCGATGCATCTTCACAAAAGCCTATATCGCCGGACCTACGACGGATTACTATTAAGATGTCTCTCTAACGACGAAGCACAGCAGATTATCCGTGAAGCTCACGACGGCGTGTGCGGAGCGCATCAACCCGGTCCTAAGCTACAGGATCGCATCAGGAGAATGGGCTATTACTGGTCTACTATGATCGCAGATGCAATACGGTATGCAAGACATTGCAGAGCCTGTCAGGTTCATGCAGACTTCATACATCAACCGTCCGAACATCTACATCCCACGGTCGCATCCTGGCCTTTCGAAGCATGGGGTATGGATATCATCGGTCCTATTCACCCGTCTTCTTCCAGGGGTCACCAGTTCATACTGGCCATCACGGATTACTTCTCCAAATGGGCAGAGGCAATCCCTCTCGCTGAGGTAAAGGCATCTAATGTGATCAGCTTTATCAAGCATCACGTCATTTATCGCTTCGGGGTACCCCGAAGGATAATTTATGACAATGGGCCTTAGTTCATCAGCCAAGCGTTTCATCGATTTTGCGATAAAAATCGAATACGCAATATTGCCTCTACGGCATACTATCCAGCTGCTAATGGTTTGGCGGAAGCTTTCAACAAAACCATTATCAAACTCTTGAAGAAATTCGTCTCTTCAAACAAAAGAGACTGGAACGAGAAGCTGGGCGAATGTCTCTGGGCATACCGCACAACGGTACGGACGCTGACAGGCTGTACCCCGTTCTCGCTGGTCTACGAGAGCGAAGCGGTTCTCCCCATTGGAATCCAGATCCCGTCGCTCAGGATAGCCGTAACTAATGAGCTGACTCGAGAAAAGAATGACCTGTTAAGGCTCCAAGAGCTTGAAGGATTAGACGAGAAATGCCTCCAAGCTCAACAGCGCATCGCGCTCTACCAAGCACACATTTTTAGAGCTTTCAATCATAAAGTGAAGGAAAGGGTGTTCAAAATCGGCGAGCTAGTTCTAGCCGTAAGAAGGCCGATGATTCTTACTCACAGAAGTAAAGGCAAATTCTAGCCCAAGTGGGAAGGCCCTTATGTGATCGAGACAACGTTCTCGAATGGCGCTTACAGGTTAGCCCAGCCTAACGGAGACCTGTTAATGGCTCCTATCAACGGTAAATTCCTGAAAAGGTACTATGCTTAATCTCCCCCGCTCGAGTAGAATATAGCGAGGATCTCGATTCTGACAAAACTACTTCCAGAATGCAATTAGTTGGGTTACACTCTATCATGTCCGTAAGGCCTCTGAATAGATGTCCCGCTAAAAGGTTATCGAGAGTTTATCATGTCCATACTACCTCTGATATTACTCTCGCCTAAAAACTGTCATTTATATTCCGAAATGACGGGTCCACAAAAGTCAGAAAGGAGTCGCCTTTATTTATTCCCAAAAGGGAGGCAGAATTACATCTAGGCAAGCAAAAAGGAAAAGGATACATCATAATGGCGGAGTAGTCAGATTGCGAATCAGCCGCTCCAGTGCAGCTATCCTCTCATTCCTAAGAGCCAAGGCGTCGGCGCGAGCCTGCTCCAGCCGTGCCTCGGGAGTGTTCGGAAGGGTCAGATCGGCCTTCGCCCGAAGACAGCCCGCACGAGCAGCTTCTGCACAGTCTAAATCCTGTCGCGTTGCGCTCAGACGACCAGCTGCTACCTCTAGACCCGCTAGGGACTGAGAAGCCCACTCCTCTGCCCGAGCGAGTTTTTCCATCAGCTTGGAGACCCTCGCCGCATTCCCTTCATGCTCGGATCGACACTGCGTCTCAACAGCAAGAGCCTCTTCCACGACAGCTTTTCTCCTATCCATCTCCAGCTTATGCTTCTGGATGGAGTTGTCTAGGCCTTCCAGCTTTGTAGCAAGCCGCGCAGTCATGTGGTCGAACCGAGCCTGGACATCAGCATCGAGGCTGCCCCGAGTCAGCTGCAAGTATTCGGTAATGGGTTGCTCTAACCCATTAACCACCGCCTCCAGGGCGTCAGCTACCCCAGAATCGCCGAGCTCCCTGATGACCCCGATCGAAGCAAGATAAGTCTTCTTCAGGCGCTCGAAATCTAGACTCTTCGCTAACACCATTGATATCATCGTTTTCAAACCGGTGTAGAAGAGGCTGGTATGTTGCTCGGTCAACGCAACTAGATCCGACTGGGCGCCGGGAGCGGCCGCAATATCAGCAAGTCCCTCTCCAGGGATAATTGCAGACGAGGTGGACACAGCCGTCGCATCGACGCATGGCGCGACCGAAAAAGGTGCGGCAACGGCGGTCGAAGTCATCGCCGCACTCACAAGAGGCAAGGTCACGACGACGGGTTCATCCTCCTCTTGAGGTGACGAAACTACTCCGGGCGTACTGGCCCCCGAAGCCACTTCCTCATCGAAGTCGGACACCTCCATATCATCGTCAGGAGCCCGAGCGGAGCCAGAATGTGCTTCAACGCTATACTCCCCGTGGGCGCTATCCCCTGAAAAGAGGACAAGAAAGTTAATATCAGTATGATGATAATCTTTCTAAAGGGAGACATAAAGATGATATTTACCCGGAGCCAACGGCATATACGACGCATCCGCACCCGAGGTAGCTAAACCACGCCTTAATGATGCAATGCGAACCGTCATACCTGGAGAAGGAGGTGGGCCGACCGACATCACCAAGAGTTCCGTCAAGCCTCCACCGAGACGCGGTCGAGGTTCATCAGCTGGAATCTCGCCAGACGTGCTCGCTGATACGACGGGAGTTTTTCCCGCTGCTGACCTCGGGAAAGATTCTCCCATCTGCCTCGGCCACACAGGCAACCTCGCTCCGCTACCTGGAGCAGCAGCCACGATAGCGACCTCTAGCGAGGATTCTCCGGCACCGCCGGCCGGAACTGTAGAAGGTCCCTCTCTAAAAGGTGAGGATCCTTCAGCCAAAGAATCATCCCTGATATGGGGAGAGGCAGGCTCATTCCCGGGAGCCTCAACACCAAGAATGCGGAGAGGACGAGCAACCATCTCCTTCCTCCTGTTACGAAGAGAAACTTCCTTCGGAGCAGAAGCCCGTCGCTTCCCAAAAGAGACTACCAAAGCCCCCACAGGCGGAGGCACTTCGGACCTCGGCACCGACACCAGAGGCTCATCCGGAGTACCAGACTCCTCGCCCTCGTCCGAAGAAACCGAGGGGACGTCAACTCTTCCCCCAGGCTTGGGAGAAGGCACCCTGAAGCTTCCACGCGTGTCAAAATCATGATGGAAGGTGTTAATTGCCACATAGAACTGGGCGTAAGAATGGAGAATGCGGAGCTCCGTAGAGGTTGTAACGACCGGCACGATAAAGATTGCCCCCGTACAACCCATGAGGAAATACCGCTACCCTCTGGCTCCATCAATGAGTCCACCCCTGGACCTAAAGCTGGTGACGGCATTGCCCACGTGCAACTGATCATACCCAAACTGCCGGACAAACCGACTAGGCAAGTAGGGCTCGAAGAAACAATGGTCTTCGCTCCTATACAGCAGATGGGAGGGTCTAATACAGACCAACCAGTTAAAAGCTTCCGGGGAAAGGTCTGTCTTCTCTCCACCTGAATCCTCAAGCCGCACCCCTGATTGATTGCGATGAACGGAGGGTACAATACAGAGGATCTTCCAGCCGTGGCTGAGGTTCAACACCAGCCGACAGTCTAAGACTGTGTTCACATTCCAGGAGGAATCCTTGTAATTCAGCAAGAATATACCCCCCGAGCTGCTACCGGAGCCAGGAGACATCACCCGGGGATTATGGATAATTAACCATCCCATCAAGTATAGGTATGGTAACTCCACCCTGGGAAAACTCTCACGTCGAGCTTCGTCGACGAGCAACCCATCAGTTATGGCTCTCAAGCCAGCCTGTATACGGCACACCATATGGGAAGCAAGCCCAGTCTTGTCCCGAATACCAGGCGCACTGCCGACCACAGGATGTTCCGGTGAATACGGTCCGCGGATGCTATGCCGGGCACTACTACTCGACGCAGCCATATGGAGAGGAAACCAGCCAACTGGGCTTCCTTAGACAGAGGCCGGCGACAGCGCCTCAAGTAACTACAGGCCTTAGTGCCTTCGGGGTACTTTCCTACCCCCTCGACGAGAATCTGATCCGGAGCTGCGGCCTCCTCCATAAGACCCTCGACGACCTGGGCGCTAAGTACGCCCAAACAGTTCACGGGCTCATTTTGCCCCCCGAGGCTTTCTCCGACTTGGCAGCCCTAGCTCGGTGAAAGAAGAGGTAGGACATCCACTTGGTGGTATGAGCCAAATCAGAAGGCTCGTTATAAAAAGCGGTGCACGCGAAGTATTGACACATCAGCTCCTGATATACTTCTGCCACCCGAGGGTCCAAATCCCCCAACTCCCGATTGGTGGGAACATACTCTTCATAGGGGGTATCCCCCATCGGCAGTCTCGAGACAACTGCCATCTCGTGGAGCGCCAATCCTAACTCTCCCAGTAGAGTGGCAAAGGTCCCAGTGAGCAGAATATACCGCTCCATCAGCGCCAGGAACAAGTTAGGGTTCGGAGGCAACCCGACGCTCGTCGCACTCACAGCGGCATATAGCCCAATGACCTCCAGCTCTCTCCGGAAGTGCTTCAAGGCCCAGCCCACTAGGCATGTCCATCGGGAGTTTGTTGGGGCGATCCACCCATTACATCGAGGATTCTCCTTGGGATATACCCCGCCTCGTCCCATGAAGTCGTTGCAGAAGGTCGGCAATTGGACCGGCTGGATCACCGAGCTGTCTTCACTCGGGATACTACCCGGGCACAGTCCCCGGAACAACGTCACAAAGCTGGAAGGGCGATTGACAAACGACCCCCAGTCAGCTCCTTTGAGATGAAAGATCTTCCCCGGCTTACCGTGAAGATCAGGAGTCAGCATCCACGATATCTTCCTGGGATGCGTCGCATGGAAGAAGGCCGAGATGGGATAATCTCTCGGCATCGTTGTCAAATACAAAACCAAATTCCCGGCAGAGAAAACCCAGGGCTCCCTCTTGGGCCTCGTCTGGGACTGTTTGTCAATCATGTCCCCAAAGAGGAAAGTCGGCTTTATGTACTGCTCCCCGTCTACGTAGGTCAGGGGCTCGCCATTAATCATGCTCAGCAGCATCCGCTCGCCCTGAACCGATATCAGAAACCCCCTTCCCTCAGGATACTGGGGTCCAGAGATGGAAAATGTCACGTGGGACAGATCCTCCAGGTAGTTCGAGTGCAACATCCCAACAGCGGAGCCCATCACCTAGGCCAGTGGAGACTCGCCCAGATCAACTGCAAAAGTACAAGGGAAATATGTCATTACAAATCTTGCACAAACGTACAGACCAAGGAAACAATAGTCTGTGCTCTACGCAGGATCGTAACCATTTGGTTATTTTACGCCGGAAGTCCCCTCCACAAGCATAAAACTCAAATTTTACGATATACGCCAACTTTCGATAGCCAGAGCTTTTACGCTCAGGACTACGAAAATATGGAGTCTTTACGCTGGCACATTAGAAATGTGGGCGTAAAAGATAAAAATGCCTCCGTTCATCATCTTCCTCCAAAGAGGCCATCAGCACAGAAGATGACCTAGCGCGCGGTCACGTTCAACGTGTGCGAAGGATTTTTCGTCATTTTTGTCACCCCAAAGGCTCTACCTCTAAGGCCGGGTGCGCTACTTGTCGGCGGGATACTTTGCTCGGAAGGAAGTTCGCCTTGCCCGACCAGAAACTCCCTCGCTGGGGCAGAAGAATGAGAGGAAGAACCTGTGATCTTTCCCTTAGCGGAGGGGGTTTGTTTCGGCGCCATTTCTGAAAGACTCGAAGTGCTCGGAGAAGGAACGAAGAAAAACTCGAACAGTCGAAAGCACTCTTTCGCAGAAGACAGATAAAAAGTTTTTCTCTCAAAAAACTTGGGGTATATATAGTCCGGGTCGACTCCTCGAATCCTCGGACGAACTCCTCGAGACCCTAACCAAATCTCGCAGATTGGTTATGATTGGATGCTACGTCAGCCCACTACCCTTGGAAGACGGACAGTCAGTGAATTCGAAAGATTTTTCGTACAAAACGGTTCAGCGGGTTCTACGCTAAAAGAGCTTTCTACGCTCGACAGCAACGGATCTACGGTTTTTACGCTCGCAAGCTACAAGTCTATGGTTTTACGCCCGGATGCCTTTGTGCTCGGTAGCTTTTATGCTCGAGAGGCCACAAACCTATGACTTTACGCTCAGCAGATAACAAATCGTCGATCTCACGCTCGGTGGCGCTCAGTTTACGCTCAGAGGCAACAGATCCGCAAACTTCACGCTCGAAGAAACTTTCTTTTCAGGAGCTACAAATCAAACAGTTCTATGCTAAAGGAGCTTTCTACGCTCGACGGCTATGAATCTACAGCTTTACGTTCGACAACTATAAGTCTATAGTTTTATGCCCGGATGCCTTTGTGCTCGATAGCTTTTATGCTCGAGAGGCAACAAACCTACGACTTCACGCTCAGAAACCACAAGTCTACGATTTCACGCTCGATGGTGTTCTACGCTCACAGGCTACAGATCTCCAGTCCTATGCTAAAGGAGATTTCTACGCTCGACGACTACGAATCTACAGCTTTACGTTCGACAGCTATAAGTCTATGGTTTTATACCCGGATGCCTTTGTGCTCGGTAGCTTTTATGCTCGAGAGGCAACAGACCTACGACTTCACGCTTAGGAACCACAAGTCGCTCGAAGAAACTTTCTTTTCAGGAGCTACAAATCAAACAGTTCTACGCTAAAGGAGCTTTCTACGCTCGACGGCTACGAATCTACAGCTTTACGTTCGACAACTATAAGTCTATGGTTTTATGTCCGGATGCCTTTATGCTCGGTAGCTTTTATGCTCGAGAGGCAACAAACCTACGACTTCACGCTCAGAAACCACAAGTCTACAATTTTACGCTCGATGGTGTTCTACGCTCACAGGCTACAGATCTCCAGTCCTATGCTAAAGAAGATTTCTTCGCTCGACGACTATGAATCTACAGCTTTACGTTCGACAGCTATAAGTCTATGGTTTTATACCCGGATGTCTTTGTGCTCGGTAGCTTTTATGCTCGAGAGGCAACAGACCTACGACTTTACGCTCAGGAACCACAAGTCTACGATTTTGCGCTCGATAGTGTTTTACGCCCAGAGGTTACAGACTGATGATTTCGCGCTCCATAACTTTCCGCATATTCGAAACAGTCCCCAAAGCGGTCAATTACAAAGAGTTCGACACAGAAGATACTCGTTCTTGACCCAAAGCATCCCAAGTACCCGAAGCATACAGAGTTCAAACATTAAGAAATTACTCTTCTCGGGTCCAAAATTGGAGGTTCATCCAGACTCCAGTCTAAATATCTCGTCTATCAAAAGATGGCAACTCAGTTAGACAGCCATTTCTCGACCCTGTTCCAAGGGATTTCTCGGGAAGTCATTCTTGAAGACGAAGTCTGAACAAAAAATTCTATTTATCAGAAGTTCAGAGCTCTACGCGATCCCTCAGTCCTAGCAACAGGACAGTTCTAAAATGTTCAAAATGCTCTATAGCGTTCTATAGACTATTTGCTATGCATAAAGGACAGGACCTAGCACTCTTTCTACAGAGTCGGCGTAAAGATTCAGACGTGTTGAAGCTACACATATTCAGACTTCACAGCAACGTATGGCAAGATGATCATATGAAGAAGCAAGACGATTTTATTAAAAGATCAAAGTCATGATTACATATGAGGGAAATCCAATCTACAAGTTTTATTTTCATGATTACAACTGAGGGAAACTCCATCTTCAAAGGGGCCCCCTCATCATCGTCTGAAGATTGCCCAGAAGCTATTCTGACAGGTTTTCGCTGGGCTTCAATTCTTCATCCATCTTCTCCAGCAGTCGGTCAGTTACCGCAAACTGACTGACAGGGCAATGATCAACGGCGGGCGAATACAGAACTGGGCCTGCATAGATTTTGCAGATCCCATGCTCCGTGCACCGATTAAGCCAGGACAGAGCGAGTCTGTCTGACTCTCGTCACCGGAGGCAACGAGAGAAGGCAGCACTTGCAAGCTGTGTGGTCAAAGACGACCCTTCCTCTCTCCTGGAGCAGCGCCATACAAAGTTGCTGATTATCCCAAGCAAGAGAGGCTAAGATATCCTTCCATGATCCATCGTTGCAGTGGACATTTGCTCGAAGATGCCATCTTTTTTGGCTCCCTACGTGCTGGAAGAACATGATCTCCTTCTTCCTCAGGTCGACCCGACGAACTCCGGCGATCATATCTGCATGGTGATGGGAATGTGGTGAGAACAGGTTCACCCCCCAGCCTTTTTATAGGCAAAAGAGATCACAGTGGTCCCTAATAAATCCGCCATAAAGTCCGCATCGACCGTTTCAGCGCTCCATTCAAAAACGTTTCGAGTTACGAGGGGCCGTTCATGCTTCATTCAAAGCGTTTCAAATTCCGAGGAATTTAAAAGCTTTGAAGGGGGTCTTGTAGAAGCATGAAAAATACGCTGGAAGGATCTACGCAGCCTCTTGATGCAGAGCCGCGTAAACAGAGGCCTTCAGAGCCATCAAACGTGCAATAGAGCTTTCTCCGCTAAAAAACATAGCATGAAGTATAAAGCTCAAAGGACCATCCGCGCAAGTGCAGTACGTCCAGGCCGCTCCAGCGTAAGATAGAGTTCTTCATCGCCTCCATGGCGTAAAACTCAGCCGCTCTCAAAGCAGCGTTAATGCGTACGAGGAACGCTTCGTTTTCCCCGAAATAAACCTGTCAAGTCAAGCAGTGAACCTGGCCTCTGACTCCTGACAAAAAGTGCTGCACGGCTACCCAGACGACGGCTGGAAATGATGGCAGACCCCTCGGGATGCGCCCAGAGTATGATGGCGGATCTCGGTATTTAATGCAGAGGATTTGGTTAAAATATCACCAAACCGTCGGTTACCAAAGTCCCCCAGCGTAAACCGCTCTTTCGCTTACAAGGGAATACGCCGCCTTGTTTTACACAGGCAAACATGAGCTGTTTTACGCTCCGCAGTAGACAAACCGCCTGCCACGTCAAAAGCTACACTTCGTACAGGGCCCGAGGCACGTCTCTACGTCAAATTGCACAGAGCGGTAACAGTTTCCCTCAAGACACGTCTCTGCGACGGATGCACAGAAGGGCTGCAGACCTTCAAACACGTCTCCGCATTTAATGTACAGGATGGTGGCAAATCTCTGTAAGAGATTTGATTACACCTTCGAAAGTCGTAATTCCGGCAAAGACGTCCACATCAACACTCTGGCACGGTACGCAGCGGCTTCTACGCCCACCCAGGATCTGTGCTCATTCGGCTTCAAACGCCCACTCAGTCTCTACGACCATTCGGCTTCTATGCCTGTTCGACTTCTATGCCTGTTCGGCTTCTATGCCCATTCGACTTCTACGCCTGTTCGGCTTCTATGCCTATTTTGGCTTCTACGCCAGGGGTGACAGTCAATTGGCTTCTACGCCAACCTCTTAAACACAAGGGATACCTACCTACGTGGCTTCTACGCCGTGATCTTCGCAGCAGATATACGCATTTTGTCCCCTTAGTTGGACACGTGTCACATGCTTACTCAAAAGGTCATTTATGCGTAGGCATTGGTTATTTTAACCGTTGTGTAAAAGGGTGCTGTATTGTCCACTCCTCGGTTGTTACACCGACGGAGTGGTCACTGTCACCAAAACTCTATAAATAGAGACCCCTATCAATGGGGAACAAGGTCGACAATTTGGAAGATCGAACCAGGTCGGAGAATTGGTAAAAAAAGAGAGAGAGAGAGAGAGAGAAAGAGAAGGAGAGAAGAGTCCGGAGATCAGGCAAAGAGTAGGGGTCGACGGCTCTGGCACCGTGCATCCACCCTCCTTCGCAGCCTTCAAAGCCGCTACCCGTCTTCCACGGCACTTCTTCAACATCGTGTAGTCCAACGGCTAAAGTGATCGACTGCAGATCAGACACCTATAGCAATTTATACCCAGATTAAATAAATTGTACTCCCGCATTCTCGTATAGGATCGAATTGTACAAGTTTGTTTGTAAACCAAAGGGCACGGGTCTCGTATAAACCCTGTCATTGAAATACACTTTCATTCTTTCATTTAATACCACAAATAGCAGAAGGCAGATGTACTTTTGCGTGCGAAGCGCGCTTGGGACTCCTAATTCGACGCTGAGGCATCATCAGAAATTTTGTCTATTCCACCAGGGACGGGAGACTAAAATTTATGCGCAGAGTGCGGAGTAGGCTTCTGGACTAGCGCTGAGGCATTGTCAGAAGTTTCGTCTGTTCCGCCAGGGACGGGAGACTGAATTTTATGTGCAGAGCGCGGATTATACTTCTAGGTTAGCGCTGAGGCATTGCCAGAAGTTTTATCGGTCCTGCCAAAGACAAGTGACTGAATTTTATGCGCAAGGCACGGATTTTACTTCTGGGTTAGCGCTGAGGCATTGCCAGAAGTTTTGTCGGTCCTGTCAGAGGCAGGTGACTGAATATTACGCGCAAGGCGCGGAGGGAGCAAAGCTACAACCTTATTGGTTGAAGAGATCGGAGAGATCGGAGAGTCCACAGGAATGGTAGGGGATGTCTTGGGCATCCAGACCTTGCATAGCTTCCTGTTGCTTTGGACGGAGAGGGAGTGAGAGCTACCCCCTGCTCGAATCATGTCTTCATAGGCAGACTGGTCGAACTGGACGACCAGTGTCTTCTTCACGGATCCCACGGATACCGTATCGTATTGAGCAATTGCTTCCTCATCAGAAGAGAAAGATGTCCCCAACAGAGTCGCCATCTTGTTTAGGATAATAAATAAGAAAAGATTTGGCCATATAGAAAATGAGGTCTTATACGAAGACCCGCCCTTCTTTTATGTTTACAAATAAGATTGTACAAATTTAATCCTATACGAGGATGTCTAAGTATAATTTATTTAATCTGGTTAAATATTGTTATAGGTGTCTGATCTGCGGTCGATCACTTTAGTCCTTGGACCACACGATGTCTTGAAGAAGTACCGTGGAAGACAGAAAGCCGCTTCGAGGGTTGCTAAAGAGGGTGGATGCCCGATGCCAGGGTCGTCGATCCCTTCTCTTTGCCTGAGCTCTGGACTCTTCTCTCTCTCTCTTGATCTCCTTCTCCTATTTCTCCTTTCAATTTGTTGACCTGTTCCTCTGTTGATAGAGGTCTCTATTTATAGAGTTTTTAGTGACAGTGACCATACAGTCGACATAGAAACCGAGTAGTAGAAAGTACAGCACCCTTTTACACGACGATTTAAAATAACCAATGCCTGCGTATAGATGACCTTCTGAGTGAGCATGTGACGCGTGTCCAACTAAGGGACAAACGCGTATAGCTGCTACAAAGATCACGGCGTAGAAGCCACGTAGGTAGTTATCCCTTGTGTAGAAGAGGTTGGCGTAGAAGCCAAATGACTGTCACTATGGCATAGCAGCCAAGTAGCCATAGAAGTCGAGTAGGCGTAGAAGCCGAGTGGGCATAGAAGCCGAGTGGCCACAGAGGCCGAGTGGGCATAGAAGCCGAGCAGGCGTAGAAGCCGAGTGGGCATAGAAGCCGGGTGGGCATAGAAGCCGAGTGGGCATAGAAGCCGAGCAGGCGTAGAAGCCGAGCAGGCGTAGGAGCCGGGTGGGCATAGAAGCTAAGTGGACATAGAAGCCGAGTGGGCACAGAGGCCGAGGAGGCATAGAAGCCGAGACGATATGGACATTTTTAGCCGGAATTACGGCTCTTGGAGATATAATCAAATCTCTTGCATTAAATGCAGAGATCTGCCCCCATCTTGCGTATTAAATGCAGAGGCATGTTTTGAAGGTCTGTCACTTGGCTTGCGCATGGTGCAGAGACGTGTCTTGGGTATCTGTCAGTATTCGGTACTTTAAATGCAGAGATGTGCCTTGAGAACCTGTCACCGCTCTGTGCCTAAAATGCAGAGACGTGCCTCGAATCCCTGTACGAAGAGCAGTTTTTGACGTGGTAGGCTGTTTGTCTTCTACGGAGCATAAACAGCTTACATCTGCCTGTGTAAAACTAGGTAGCGTATTCCTTTGTATGCGTAGAAGTGGTTTACGCAGAGGAAATGGCAGTAAATGACAGCCTGGGTAGTAGTGTCGCGCCATCATTATAGCCGTCGCTTGGGTAGTCATGCAGTACTTTTTGTCAGAAGTCCAGACGTTAGGTTCATTGCATGATCTGACAGGTTCTTTTCAAAGAATATGAAGCATCCCTCGTATACTTCAATGCTATATTGAAAACGGATGAGCTTTACGCCATAAAGGCGATGAAGAACCATGTTTATGCTAAAGTGGCCTGGACATACTGCTTTACGCGGATGGTCCTCGAGCTCATATTTCATACTATGCTCAGCGAAAAAGCTCTGTTGCACGCTGATGGCTCCGTGGTCCTCTGTTTACGCTGCTCTATCTCAATATGCTGCGTACAGCTATCCAGCATTTTTTTATGCTTCTACAAGCGCCATCCCGCCGAGCAGCGGCGTCTCTCCGCTGCAGCCATTGTCCTCCATCCATTCGGCTTTCCACGACCCACCGCCATCACCTGCCTCCCCCTACTCCGGCTATACCCCTGCTGCAATAACCACCACCACGACCTCCTCTCCTCATCACAACCCATCCAGTACAGTCACCAGCCTCCATCCCGGCAGAACCACTACTGTCACCTCCACGAATCCCTACCGTCACTACTATGGTCGGCTACGGCAGCCCCATCCATCTACTCCATCGTGCAAAGCGCTAAACCAGCACCAGCTCTTTGATACAGTTCTGCTGCCCTCGTCTTCGCACGCTCTATCTCGTGGGTGCAGTCGATTATTGGCAGCAGCGCGGTGCACTGAGTCCTCTCATATCGTTGGAAGTTCGTGAGTTAGGCAACGTGTGGACTGTGTGCGCCATCGTGCACCTACTTCCAGTCCACCCTTTTGCCACCATGGATGCCAATCCAACCGACTAGTGCGTCCTACTTACAGTTGATGCCATAGCCCTTGACCTCGACGTTGTCTCTGCTACACCGACGTTTCCAGCAGGATGTGCCGCTTGGCCGAGACCCACCTGGAATGACTACTCAGCCACTCAATACCAGCGGCTCTACTTTCGTTGTCGCAGCGTAATGGTGGTCGTGTGCTACTCCGTACGTACCTCTGGTCACTCGAATTTCTACTCCTTGCCGACCCCGACTACGTCGTGTGCTTCCATATGTTGTGTTGTCGGTTGTGCTATTGCTCATGAAGAAGATGAAGCTTTTATACTTACAACCTCGCACCCCCACACCGTCACCAAGGTAACCCCTTCCCCAGCTCCATGATTAGTCTAATATTGTTTATTGTGTATAGAACTTAGTTAGGCTTGTTTATGCATTGAGTTTAGGATTTAAGGATGATATAGATCTAGTTAAGTTTACATTATGTATTGAGGTGTTAGTGTTATTACATTCAAGTGATGGTAAATGGCTAATTGATTAATTTTGGTATAAACTTGCAGCGTGACCAGCAAGGCCGCGATGAATGGCTTTCCTCAATGAGTTATTAGCAAGTCAGTAAGGAGAACAAAGTGAGGCGACCGTTAGGGAGCTAATAGAAGGAAGGAAACCCTATTTATATGAGAGGCCCGGCCCCCTTCCCCCTATCCCTCCCTTATGTTTAGGAGCGGGATCCGCCCAAGAATGAATGTCATTCCCAGGGACTTCTTCCATAAGTAGGATCCCCTACTTAAAAAAGAAGAGAGGCTACGCCGGCAGGTTATAGGTTCAGAATGATAATCTTCGACAGCCTTCAATTTAGCAAGAAATTAGATCCCGACTTACTTAGCTTGAAGCATGGCTTGCCGTTTCGGGGCTCGATGCTACTCGTGGGAACATTGATACATCGACTTTCAACCTGCAAACAAGCCATTCGAGCAAACAGCGCATTCAATTCATCTGCACCTTCAAACCGGGGAATTTAGTCCAAAATGCCATTTTCCTTCTACGAGGATATCCGATATTCATGTATGAGGATATGAAATATATAAATGAGATAGTTGGAAATGTGATATATAATAGAGGTTGGGTTTTAAGTGCCACATGAGACATTTGAGGTGTTGTCCAAATTATTTTATGCATTATCATTATTTTGATGAGAAGATTAAATATTTTGACGAGATAATACTATGATATTAAAATATTGATGGACATTAGCAGCAGGTGAATGATTGGGGAACGGGTGTAACAACAAACCATTAGACAGTGATGGAAGACTAAGGGATAGTAATAAAATGGATCGAGGAGTAGTTTTAAGACGAATGATAGTTGATGGTATATGATTGAGGATTGTTCTGATGGTATTAAACAGGTGATTGATCATATTTGTAATGAACCCTTAGTCAACCTGGGTCAACCCTCTAACTTAGTGTCTATATGAGTTATAACAGAGATTGAACATATGTTAGACGTGAGTCACATCTTATTTTAGCCGCTTGATAGTTTATTGATTGAGTTTGTATCTCGTCTCTAGGTACTACGGGACCTGTGGACTTGGACGTTATACCGGATCCCCGTCATCAACAGCCGAACGCAGGCAAGTGTACCTTGCCACCCTGTATTTCAGTTACCAGATATTTATTATTTTATTATGTGCATTGTGCGAGAGTTTGATTAGGATCGTTACTTCATGTCTGGGTCACAACCGAGTGCAAACGTTCGTCGATATCATCTGGTAACGAGTGATAGATGTTAACAATACCTTGATGTACGTACCTGTGTAGATCATAACCCTAGGACACATTCAGACACTGTCATCGTGCCAGATTTTCTGTATCCTAATACTGACATCATAACCGGAACCTGGGATAAGCTAAGGGTTGCATTGACTGATAGTTACTTTAGTATGATGAGACAACTAGATAGAGGTTCAGGTTCAGCGCACAATCGTTGACCGCTTAGGATGGGAAAGACAGTTACTAGACGTTTGGGATCCTCTACACGTGCTTATATATGTATATGTACTATTTCTGTAGTGATCCTGTATCTAGAGTAGTTGTATCACCCGTGTGACTCTTTGCCCGGAGCTGCGGTACGTCCCATGTGTTTTCGTGTCCGGAGCTACGGTTTTATTTTGGACAGCCCACGCGTCGAACATTGTCTTCAAACTGTGTCTCACTTAGGTGGTTATGCTAGATTACACCGTCGTTGCACTTGTACTTTCTATTGTACTTTGGCATGCTATATTTTTGTACCTTGTTACGTCCCTCTGAGGACCTGGTCCCCTGCCAGTTTTGCAGCATAGACGATTACGGAGCATTTGGAGTTGCTGATGGAGTTGCCTGTCTTGCAGTTATTTGAACCAGGTACTCATATCATTTCTACCGACATTATAGTTGTTTTATTCATATTGTTATTCATTTGATGTTGTAGCATAGTTTTTATAGACTCATATTTCTTCTCAAGTCTATTCGAGTTTGTGTGTTATTGGGCGGCCGACTTTAGCACATGTAGCTCTTTCTTGTATATTTTTGTTCATTATGGATTGAGACATAGATGTATATATTCACTGGATATTTAGATAGTGACCATTTTTATTACAGCTTATACGTATTCGAGTCAGACCCGAGTCTGGCGAATGCGTAGCTGGTGTGTCACGAATTCCTGGTCTTACGTATTTTGGGACTGGGGCATGACAATCTCCGAGTGATCTAGTACGTGACTAGGATCTGTCACGTACCGTCTCAGCTGCGATAAGTGGAACACGTCATGTACTCCATCTAGTGCAGGCGGCAAGTCTAGTCTATAGGCCACTACACCGACCCTTACAAGAATATCGAAAGGTCCGATGTATCGTGGAGTAAGATTTTCGCCTCTACCAAAATGAATCATGCCCCGTGTCGGAGAAATCCGTAGGAACACCAAATCTCCAACCTAGAATAAATAATTTTAATACCCAATCTAAAACAAAATAATCACAAACCAAAATAACAAAACCTATACCTGAAACTCTAGGGGTCTACGGTGGCTATCTGCCCAATGCCGTTGTCTGTCCTATGCCACCCGCAGTCTGTCTCTGATGAGTTTCACCTTTTCTGCTGCATCCACGACCATTTATGGTCCTAACAAAGATCTCTCTCCGATATTATCCCAAGATAACGGTGTACGACACCTTCGTCCATATAAAACCTCGATTGGTGATATCTCAATGCTGGCCTGGTAACTGTTATTGTAAGTAAACTCTACTAGGTATAGATGATCCTTCCAAGAATCTCCGAGATCCAAAACGCAAGTGCGTAACCTATCTTCGAGAGTCTGAATAGTCCTTTCAGACTGCCCATCTGTCTGGGGGTGATATGCGGTACTAAACTTGAGTTGAGTGCCCAAGCTAGCCTGTAGACTCCTCCAAAAATAGGAAGTAAAACGACTATCCCGATCTGAGATGATGCTTACAGGAACCCCATGTAATCTGATAATCTGTCGTATGTACATCTCTGTTAGCCTCTCTGTCGATGTACCCACTTTGAATGGTAAAAAGTAGGCAGATTTGGTCAACCTATCAACGATGACCCAAATTGTGTCCTTTCCTCCTAGAGAACGTGGAAGCCCTAAAACAAAATCCAATATCATATGCTCCCACTTCCATTATGGAATGGGTAAAGGTTGAAGCAATCCACTTGGCCTCTGTCGATCTGCCTTTACCTGCTGGCACACTAAATACCTGGATACAAAGCGTGCTACCTCACACTTCATACCATACGACCATACGTGCTCCCTCAGATCTTGATACATCTTGTTAGCACCGGGATGCATCGAGTACTGAGAGAGATGTGCCTCCTGCAAAACATCTTCGCATAACTCTCCATTCGGCACACACATCCTTATATCGTGCCTTAAAGATCCATCATCTACAATAGTGAAGTCATCTGTCAATCCTGTCCGAACCTGTGCCCTGATACTCCTCAGAGTCTCATTATCATACTGTGCAGCTCTAATTCTGTCCATCAGCTTGGACTGTATCTGCAATCCCCATATCAGAACTCAATACCCGAAACTAGCATTTTAATTCCCATGCTCTCAAGATCGGCCAATAAATGTCTATCTGTCGTCAAGTATATAGCCATCGTACATGCTCAAGGCATCGGCGACTATGTTGGCCTTTCCTGGGTGGTACTGTAATGAGATATCAAAGTCTTTTATCATCTCCAACCACCTCCTCTGCCTCATATTCAGCTTCTTCTGTGTAAACACGTTCTTCAAGCTCTTGTGGTCCGTGAAGATCTCCACATGCTCTCCGTACAGATAGTGTTTCCACAGCTTTAAAGCGAAGATAACTGCTGCCAACTCCAAATCGTGGGTGGGATAGTTCTTTTCATGAGGACGTAATCGCCTGGAAGCATAGGCAATTACCTTCTCGTGTTGTTGAAGAAGGAAACCCAAACCCTTTCCTAAAGCATCACTATAGATAGTGAATCCACTGTCCCTGATGGCAATGTCAAAACTGGAGCTGTCGTCAATCTCTTCTTCAGCTCATCAAATGCGGCCTAACAATCCTCCTCTAGACGAATTCTACATCTTTCTTGGTCAGCCTAGTCATTGGTTTTGCAATCTTGGAGAAGTCTTGTACAAACCTCCTATAGTATCCTGCTAGTCCGATAAAGCTCCTGATCTCAGCTACTGAACTGGGGGTAGCCCATGACTCCACTGCCTCGATCTTCTTCGGGTTAACTGAAATTCTGTTACCTGCCACCATGTGTCCAAGGAATTCAACATTGTCAAGGAAGAACTTGCACTTTAAAAGCTTTCCATATAGCTCCTCTCTCCTGAGAGTCTACAAGACCAGACTTAGGTACTCTTCGTGCTCCTCTGGGGTCTTCGAATACACAAGGATGTCGTCGATGAACACCACCATGAACTTGTCAAGGTATTGGTGGAACACCTTGTTCATCAAGTTCATGAATACTGATGGTGCATTGGTTAAACCAAATGGCATTACTATGAATTTAAACTGGCCATATCTGGTCCTAAAGGTTGTCTTCGGTATGTCTTCTCTCTTCACCTTTACCTGGTGATAGCCTGATCTCAAGTCTATCTTTGAAAATACCTTCACTCCGCTCAACTGATCGAAAAGATCATCTATCCTCGGCAGCGGGTATTTGTTCTTGATAGTGAGGTTGTTTAGAGCTCTATAATCGATACGCATGCGTACCGTGCTATCCTTCTTCGGTACGAACAATACCGGAGCTCCCCATGGTGATGAACTGGATCTGATGAAGCCATTGTCCTGTAGCTCCTCAACTTGCTTCTTCAGTTCTGCTAGCTCGTTGTTGTTGATTTTATAGATATGTTGTGAAATAGGCTCCGCTCCTGGTACCAAGTCTATAGAGAATTCAACATCTCTGTCGGGTGGCAAGCCTGGCAAGTCCTCTGAAAATACATCCAGGAACTCTGCTATCAGAGGATGTGGAAACTCCTCTTCTTTCTTTCTAGCTCCGTAAAAAGTGCCTCTGTTCTGCTCTGCTTCTCCTCTGGCGACCTTAAACTCTGGCTCTCCTGGTGGTCAAAATATTACTCTGCCTCCGTGATAATCTATAGTAGCATGGTGTCTACTCAACCAGTCCATTCCGAGTACAATATCGTATCCCGGAAGTGGCATGACGAGTAAACTCATGCTCAACTCTCGGCCTCCCAATGATACTCTCCGATCCTTGCAATAATCACGCACTAGGATAATGCCTCCTCCAGTCATGATCTTGCAAGTCCTATCTAATGGTTCCATCTCTAAACGATGCTTAAGGGCATAAGATACATATACGAAACTATGGAAAGCTCCAGAATCAAATAATACAAGTGCTGGAATAGAATCGAGAGAAACTGAACCTGAAATCACGTCTCCAGCTGGCTCAGCCTCCTCGATCGTCATGGAGTATGTGCATCCCTGATGTGCACCTCTCTGATACTGCTGGTGCTGAGCAAACCTCTGTTGTTGTGGTGGAAGTGGAGGTCCCCTCTGCAGGCCTCCTGGTACAGTAGGTACTCTGACTGGTCCCCTCTGAGCGGCTGCTCCACCCTGACGAGTCTGAATAGATGGATAGTCCCTCAGCTGATGTGCTGATTATCCACAGGACAAGAATATACCCAACCTCTTCTTGCAGATGTCTCTAGTGTGTCCTATCTTCCCGCAATACGCACACTGGGCAGCGGGCTGAGTCTGCCTCTTTGGCTGCTGCTGCTGCTGGATGTGTCCTTGAACTGGTGTCTGGTGCTGTTGATGCTGCTGATGGTATGGCCTCTGTTGCTGTTGAAAGTATGGGCACTTGGCCGGTCCTGTGTTACCACTTGTTCCTCCAGAAGTGTCGCGTCCTCTCTTGGGCTTGAGGTCTAAGTCATCCTCAGCAATCTGGGCATCCATCAGAATACCCTCAAATATAATAGTGCGACATCCCGAAGTACGAGACTTGATCTTTCTTGTCAACCCCTTCCTGAATTTTTGGGCTCTGTCTCCTGGGTCCCGAATCATCGACGACGCAAAATGACTCAAACGGCAAAACTCCGCGGCATACTCATCGACTGACATGCTTCCTTAGACCAAGTCATGGAACTGACTCTCCAAGGCTCCCAGGGCTAAGTCAGGGAAGAACTTCTCCTTGAAGAGCTCCTTGAAGTCCTCCCAAGTAAGCCCTCCGTCAGCGAGTCTCGGCTTCGTACGATACCATGTCAGAACGATATCAAACATCTGATTGTCAGCGGCCTCAATCTAAAGAATCTTCGAAATCTGTGCCAAGCGCAATTTCCTCTCTATATCCTCTAGCCATTCGTCAGTGTAGAGTATCCCCTCGGTGCCTTTGAACTCTCGAGGCATCATCCTCTTGAAGTCCACTATAGTACCTGGCCTCTGGTGCTGCTGGCCAGGATGCTGCTGGTGTTGTGCTACTCTCTCCACAGCCTAGAGAGCCACCTGATCATCATTCTCCATGCTCTCCTTCATCAGCTCTGTCTGTGCCTGGTGCGCCTCTACCTGCACCCTCTGAGCCTCATCTGGAACATGCTAAGCTTCCGCCATCACTCTCTGGGCAACTAACATGCCTTGGATCAGTGTGAGCATTTGTGCCCCGTCAACGGGCATACCTCCGGGAGATGAAGTCGGTGGTGGTGGAAGGTTCTCTGTCATAGCTGGGGCAACCCTCAGAAAAGGTGGAGGAGGAGGAATCCCAAAAGCTGCAGATACTCCCACATAAACAGGAGATGTAGGAGGAACTCCAGATATCTTTTCGTCAGGTCGAGAGGTGGCAGACCTCTCTGAAGCTGCTGCTCCCAGTTCAAAAACCTAGTCTTCGGTGGCATCCTGAAGACAGACCGAAAAGAATCAATTAAGGTAATAGATACGATATCATCAAGGAAGGACAGTAAAATTCTAAAGGAAGCAATTATTCAGAATAGCATTGTAAGATCAGAATTTCCTAGTTGTGATAGAGCATACTCTTATCCTAAATCCTATTTCCTAACGCAGGCTCGTAGCAACACTCTAAGTGAGCACTACTACGATATCGCTCTAAATACGAATCTATAGACAGAAGACAGACCAGCATGGGCCACCACTAAAAATGTGTCACGATCCGCACCCGAAAATTGGGCATGAGCCGGGTACGTCCAGCCTACGCCGCAGAATCGGCAGTAGAATGCTGTCTAAGTCTCAATACTACTAACCATAACTCACAACCTGTCAATGATATCAAATCCATAAGGAGGACAATAAATAATATGCATTGCTCAACAGTTCACACTATAAACTCAATCATAATAGCTATAAGAAATAATGCACGATGAGATAAAAGATAGGAAGTACTGACATAAGTCAAGCACAACAACTCAAAATAGAGATAAAACTAAAGTCTAGCTGTCCAACATAAATAGTCTAAACATAGTCTCAATATAAACTCAACATAAGTCTCAACATAAACTCAACATAAGTCTCAAAAGATGCATAAAATAATTATCTAAATAGCTGCAGGTAGTGTCTCCTCTAAGGGAAGGGACTCTTCTAAGCTCTCTGGTATGTAGTCTCCCTCTACACCTGGTCCATAATGTGTAGGACAGAAGTTCTCAAGATCCTCTGGAAAAATATATCCAGTCAGGATTGGAGCAAAGTACAAACACTAACAGCAGTTCTATGTATATTGACAAAAACTATAATACAATGTAGAGAAATACAAGATGGATATAAATACTGGAAATAAGAATACTGGATATAATAAAATACTGAAAATAAGAAAATGATGGAAGAATATATCATCATCAATAGCACAACTAACAATGAACAGGACTATAAGTAAATGCTAGAACAATAAACTAGAATACATGAATAGAGTATCTAACTAAGTGTGTGAAACATCATTCAATCATGTGATCATCTTGGGACAAATCAGGCTTGTTACATATGATTAGCTATGATTCATGTAAAGTCAGGCTAAGCATCCGGTTAGCTATGATGCGAGCAATAGTCAGGCTAATCATATATAATAGGCTATGAGGCATGTAATGGTCAGGCTACACTCGACGTGAGGTGTAGGGTGAGCTATGATGCATGTAGAGTGGGGTATGATCACATAATCTACTAATATTTCCCAGCTAGCATGATGGATTCCAATCACGACTCCTCATGACAGGTCTCGATGATGCTAACCCGTGTATTCATAGTGTCATAATCAAGTATGCTATATAACTAGAATCATAGAGATAATCAACATAATGAAAACTTTCAGAGAACGTACTCGCCTGTGGTGCTGAGCTGGCAATACCAATATCTTGTTTCCGAAGTCTCGTCCGAACAATCCAACAGTCTTATATACATAGTATAATAAAAATATAGCATCAGTCGTTACACTAGCAAACACACAAACATAATTACTCTGAACTCAGAGACTACGCTAGGGGTGATACTTGTCAACTAACAGGGTCAAGTGTGTGTCTAACTGCACGGGTGTCATGTCCTCAAATGTTGTGCATAACAAGACTGTCAACTCACTAACACATGTCTCAAGCTCTAAATCCCGTGTAACACTAACACATGTCTAAGTTAGTACGTTAGTGTACACCAGGTAGTCAATTCACTAATACTCAGGTCATATAGTCTTATGTAAATACAGGATACCCACTACTAACACTTATGGCCATACAACATATATATATTATCACGACCCGCACCCGGTATAGGGGCACGAGTACGTGGGTACGTCCAGCCTATGCCGCAGCATCGGCGGTAGAACGCTGTCTAGGTCATGTAACTATCTAGTCAATCTCACATGAATATCCAACTCCATAAGGAGACACAGATATCACCATATAATATGGAATATACTCAATCACATAAGCTAAAGCACGATAAGATATCGAAGCAAACAAATAAAATACAAGACAAGTCTAAACAAGAATAAATAATCTAACCTGCAATCAATAACATCCAAGTCTCCAAGTATGCCAGAAATAAGTCCCCTATGTCACAGTCTGGAAAAAATATCCAGTCAGGATTGGAACAAAATACACCTCTAACAGCAGTTCCATGTATATTGATAAAAACTATAACACAGTGTAAAGAAATACAAGACAGATATGAATACTAGCAATAAGAAATACTGACGAGCATGGATGTACTGAAAATATAAATACTGGAATAAATGGAATACTGGAGCATGTCATCATCATTGTACATCTAGCAATGAAATAGAAATACAAGTACACGCAAGAACAATAAACTGGTATATAAGTGTGTACAAGAACAATAACTAGAATATGTGGATATGCTAGATCCATATACTAGAGATACATGTCAAGAATCATCTAACTAAGTGTGTGAAAGATCAGCATATCATGTGATCGGCTTGGGACTATATGACTCATTACATTGATTAGCGATCATCCCCAACAAGTCCGGCTAACCATATGTAACAGCGATGAGGCATATAAGGGTAAGGCTACACCGACGTGAGGTGTGGGTGAGCTATGATGCATATAAAGTTGGGTATGATCATATAAGCTACTAATATTTCCCTATTTATCCCCAGCTAGCATGATGGATTCCAATCACGACTCCTCGTGACAGGTCTCAATGATGCCAACTCGTGTAAACAATAGTGTCAGAGTCATGTACGCTATACAACAAGAGTTATAGAGATAATCAACATAATGGAAACTGTCAGAGAATGTACTCGCCTGGGGTCCTTAGCTGGTATGAATCAGAGTCCAAGTCACAGTCCAAATAGCCTATTTATTATAAACTTACCTTGTCAAAAGATAATTTATTTTAATTTATTTAATTATGGAATAATTACTCTAAAATCCTATTTTAATCTTATTATTCTAATTTTTAGGTTAACTCCTAAATTTTTATCCAAAAGAACTAAATTTTATCGACTCGAGACTCATGGCACGCAAATCGAGGCAATCTGTTGACCGAAAAGTCAACCAACACAAAATCGACTTTCATGCATGAATTCCTTTAGATTTCAGCGTCAAAAATATGCTGGAATTTACGGCTCGTTCTAATTCAAATACGTTTGGGAATTATGGCACATACAAATTTCGTATCGTGCACCGATGTTTAAATTCTAACCTAGAAGTTCTACAGAATTAACAGTACTGAATTACTTCGAATTAAATTCTGGGAAAAACATATGTCAATTATCTCGACATTAGCTTTCCGAAACTTTAAACGGTTCATGATTCTGATTCCTGGTTCTCCCGAAATCGTAAAAACATCGAAATACGTCTATTTTCGGATATGCTGTGCTCTACGAATTTTCCAGAATTTAATACTCATAATTTAATTAAAAAAATTTATATAATCAGAAATCTAACCTCAATATCATTCTAACACAAAAAACTAGGTCTCGTTTGGAGTCCGGAGCTATGCGCAATGGCTTCTGGAAGATGAAGGAACCCTAGATGGCAATTCTCCAAAAATTGGCTCAAGAAAATCCTAGAAATTAATAACTAAACTATTATATATATAGAGGAGAGAGAGAGTAGCCGCGGCTCAGATCTTGACACATGGCAGCCATCCATGCAGCACCGCCCAAATCGAACGGTCAGAAGCTGACGCGGCTCGGCTCAGCTGAGTCCGAGTCGAACTCTGACTCGGCTCGGCTCGAGGTCGGCTCGGCTTCACCCGCGCCCACCCAGCAGTCACAGACAGGCGGGCCCCGCCCAGTTCGCTGCAGGAGGCTGACAGGTGGGCCCCTGTTGGCTGACTGGGCAGAAATAATTATTTTTTGGGTTTTCTTTTTCAGAAATTAGTTTTTAATTCAGTTTTCATAATTAACTCAAAATAAATGCTAATATAATCAAAAAATTCCCAAAAAATCTAGAAAATATATTTTATTATTTAGAACCTAAAATAAAAGTTTGGGATATTTTTAGTTAATTTTAACCCTAAAATAAATTCTTACAAGTCCTAGAAAATTAGTGTTACTAGTTTTTAATTAACTAAAAATTATAGAAAAATTCCAATAGTCCCAAATTATATATATATATATATATATATATCAAACTAATTATTATATACATACGCACACGCATACTAGTTATTAGGTTCACCGACATAGGTCTTGCAATCACATCAACTGAACTACCATGAAGCAATATGATAATCCTAACTAATGTTTACATATGCACACACACACAATCATGAAGGAAGGGCAAGTCAAACATGTGCGTACACGGGGTCGAGGGTGTAGTCGCTGCTGTGGGTCAAGGAGTCCGGCGTGGGGAAGTTGCTACTGTCGGAGTCGTGGAGTGGGGTCGAGACGTGTTGGCGGCGGTGGAGTTCAGGCGAGGGAGACTCAGGCGAGGTGATGGTGATGTTGACGATGATGATGTTGACGATGATGATGATGATGTCGACGATGGCCGCGGGCCAGGCATGGTCGAGTCTGCTGTCGAGGTGGATAGGGAAGTCGATGATCAAGATGAGGGGTCGAGACGATGGTGTCAGTCATGGTGGAGTGGAGGAGAACGGACGGTTCAGTCGGCGGAATGAGTCGAACAGCGGGGTTCGGCCATGGTTGCTGTCGGCGGCATGCTTGTCGGGGATGTGCGACATTGGCGGGGGATGATAGAGGAGAACGGGAAGAAGAGTTTGGCGTAGTAATGGCGTTGTCGGGGTCTTGGCGGTGGTTGGGTTCAGGCGGTTGGGGGTGATGAGTCGTGTTGGTGGCGCAGATGTAGATGATGGTGATGATGATGGAAGTTGACGATGACGGGGAAGTCGATGGCTGGCGGTACAGTCGGGTGCTCCGGTAATGGAGTCAGGTGCTCGCGGTGATGCACAGTCGTGGGGTTCGACTGTGGTCGGGGGAGTCTGGCGTGGGGGTGATCTGTCGACTAGGGTTTAGGGTTTTGATATTGGTGGTGGTGATGAAAATAATAGGGAAAAAGTATATATATATATATATATATATATATATATATATATATATATATATATATATATATGTGTGTGTGTGTGTGTGTGTGTGTGTGTGTATGTGTGTGTGTGTGCGTACGTGTGTGTGTATGTGTGTGTGTGTAGAAAATGGGGTGATGTAAACCTAGGAAATTGGGCCGCCCAAGTACACCTACGGATTTGGGGTTGGCTTTTACATGTAGGAAATTTAAAGGCTAGGATTGTGTTGGTTTAAATGGATGGCTAAGATGTTGAGGGGAGTGTTTTGAGTGTTGCACACTCCAAAAATATGGAAAAAATCATATGTGACCGGTCAAAGAAAAAGAAGAATTTTTCTTCATGTGTTGGGTCCAATGGATGTGGACACCTCACTGAAGTCCCCAACAATTGGAAAATTGCACAAAATTGGGAATTAAAATAAATATTTACGACGAATATTGTGCGACTAAAATGAAGCACAAATGGACATATTTATGAGTTACACAAGAGTCAGAATGGAAGACTGGTACGTCTAGGACAATGGTATAAAATTTGTTGGAACACAAAAGCTAGTGTAGCGCTCCAAATATTGAAGCAACGGTAAGGTACAACAATCAAATAAAATCACAATAATCCTCAATACTTAACCCTAAAAATATACTAATTAAAATCCATAATCCTATATTTGGTCAGAGGTTCATCTAGTGGGTTTCTAGGTCCAGTCTACTAACCCATACATTAAAGAACAATACATACATATATATATATATATATATATATATATATATATATATATATATATATATATATATATATATATATATATATATATATATATATTATGCAATATATTAACACAATACTTATAATAAGTAAAAGATAGAAATACCCCTATTCTGGAATATGGTAGTGACACGTATCCAATTGTGGACACGACACTAGTTACAAACAAGCAATCAAATATCAATTAGATCTATTAGACCCAATGACAAGCACTATATGTGCCAATCTTAGAATTCCCCCAAAATTGGCACCAAATTGGACATAACTTTCACCGTAGGTCTCCGATGAACCTAAAACCACTTCCTATGCATAGCCTATGCATGTGGGTTGGTTTATCATGGTTAAATCTTAGATCTAGAGTCTAATAGAAGGGGAGAAACTGAAATGTACCTATTAGGAGATGGATTCTCAATGAAAAGTCTTCAATTGTCAAGTAGCTCCTATCCTTGTAGATCTTGGCCTCCTCCTCCTTGCTCCTTGCTTCCTTCTTGTAGATCCTTGGTGTAAAAACCTTAATAATGAATTTGGGAAGAGATTGGTGAAGAATTAGTGGAGAAATAATGAGGGAATTGAGAGAATTATGAAAAAGGAAATTATAGATCAAGAATTTGGATATTTGGTGAAGTGAATGAGCTCTCTCTCTCTCTCTCTCTCTCTCTCTCTCTCTCTCTTTCCTCCTTGTGGCCGGCCATGTAACACCCTCTCCAAGCAATGTAAAATGCCACAAATACCCCTTGGGGCCTCTCATGAAAAATTTAATTAGGGAGGGAAGGTTCTAGTCTAATAGTTTCTCTAATTAATCAAACCTCATAATCCATGGGCCTAATTCAATGGGCTCAATCTAAACTAGTCTAAATATTTGGTTCATGCATTCTAATAAATAGGTTAGGTTCACTACACAAGTCTAAAATAAATCTACAACTAGCAAATAATAATTAATACAATAATTAAATAATTATGTATGCATAAATATTAAATACAATAATCCTAGAATTAAAATACCCTTGTCAATTACCAAACTATCCTTGAATGAAAAAGTGAGGGTGACACGTGTCATGATTGGATCCATAAGTATTAGTTGGGGATGGGCGAATAGGAGTTGATTATGTGATCAAGCCAAAGTATATTCATGTACATGTCGATTACATATCACACGTGTAATCGAGTTACCATATTGTATTCGTGTTCAACCCAAACCGATCACGTAATAAACTTGTATTCCATGGTACATTAGCTAGTTTCATTTATTTTCATTATATTGCAGTTATTATATTATGTTTTCTTTATTCCAGTACATTAGATGTTCACTCTAGTTCACTATATTTCTGATATTTTGTTATCTTATATTTTTTTCTATTATCTGTTATATATGCTCGATTATGTATTTGAAACTGCTTTCAGAGGTATGTACTTTGCTCCAATCATGACTGGATATATTTTTCAGATGATTGGCTTGTGGATCAGTGTCCCACCTACTACGGACCGCAGGATGGGCGTATATTTAGAGGATACTCTTTTAGAGCAGGAGGACCTAGTACCAGAGGCTGAGGAGGCTTAGATTATTCATTTAGACTTGTATTAGTCTCTATTAAGGTTTTTGGCAGGTATATATATTATTTTGGACTTGTGGATGTATTGTGACTCTTTTCCTTCGTATTCCATCTCGTGCTTATTCTTTCTTAGTTTTTTATGTGATTGAGTATAAATTACCATTATCAGATACCATATTGCTCCTCCGTTTGGAGTTGAGATAATTGACAGGTACCATGTGTATATATTGTATGAGATATTTAGATAGTAGAATTGACCCAGACAGCGTTCTACCACCGATGCTGCGGCGTAGGCTGGGCGTTGCTCAATACTTGTGCCCTTATTCCGGGTGCGGGTCGTGACAGTTTTAATGCATTAATTATGGTGTCGTCAACATTATTGATCCTCGATTTCATTTTGAATCTGATTCTTCCTGGAATATAAAGGATTTTGTAAGTTGGCAAAGCTCTTTCTTCCATGGACACCGATTCGCATAATGAGGAAGGGAAGTGGTCACTTGGTGTGACAACACTAAGTGTAGTAGCCTCCTTCTTTCAGCAGAGAGTTGTCATATGCCTGACAACTCTACTTAGCATATAGGCATCTTTGAGAGGCTATTTTTACACTCCTTTAATGAGTGGCACTCCTTTCACGCACTAGAGTGGCTTTTGCTTGTATATTTGTCTATGCATCTATAATTGTATGCACACAACAACCATGAAGATAGTAGCTCATCCCTCTCTTCCTTAATGCAACATGGTAGCCCCTTTTCTGGCCAACCACAGTAGCAAACACGACCCTAAGCCTCTTATCCCAAGGATAACAAATCAATGAGCACAAGGACACCAACAAGCACAATAAGAGTTTCACCCTTGAACTAACCTTGTAAGTCATTTTACTTTCCATGCTCTCTTTATATAAGTATTTCCTAATATATTTAGCATGAGATTATGTAAACCCCCTGATTTTTCTGGAATTTTTAAATCAATTATTCACAATTTTCTGGAATTTTCTGGATTTTATAATTAAATAATTTTTAAATGATGTTAAATAATATTAAAATATTATGAAAATAATATTTTTTGGTGTAAAATAAAAAATTAGACATAGGGTAATTTTTTGGGAATTTATTAGACCCCGAAAACATTTTTAAAGACCTAGAAACTAAGTTTTAAATAACCCTAATTAAACCTAGAATTAAACCCGGTTCAACTGAACCAAACTAACCCGAACCCGCATTTATGTTTTAGTGGAACGGGTCGGATCCCCATCCGCCCGACCCGAAACCCATAACCCGACCCGTTTTCTCAGACTGCTACAGTAATGTCCCCCCCTGACTCGCCGGCCGTTGCGATTCCTCCGCCGCCCGTAACCGCCGTCGCCTTTCCCGCAGTCGTTTCCGCCCTCTCTCCGCCGTAACCGCCCCCGTCTCCTCCGCCCATAACCGCCCAGCCCTCGTCCTATAAAAAAACTCCAGCGCCACCGCCTTCCTCCTTCCTCCTCTGCCCTAGCTCCGCCCCGCTCTGTCGCCCTCTCCTCCTCCTGCTTTCCTCCTCCACCGTCGCCTCGACGCCAACCCCACCTCGCTGTCCTCCGCCCTCTCCACGACCCATAGCCGCTCGACTCGAGCCTCGACTGCCCCAGCTCCTTCGTCTTCCCCTACGCCTCGACCACGACGAGCAGCAACAGCCGCAGCAGACCCGCAGTGCCGCCTGAGCCGACTCCTGCCGCCTCGAGCCCGGCCGCCTTCGACAGTACCTCAGCCGAGCACCTCTGCCCCGAGCAGACCCTTCTCCGGCGATCCCCGGCGCTCCTGTAGTCCTAACCCTAACCGGACACAGGACACTGTGTTGTGTCAGTGTGTCGTGTCGTCTCACGGACACAAGGAGATTCAGTTTCCGCAGAGCCCTGTTCAGGTAGCATTTTCTCTCTCCTCATTGCCCTATTTTCTGTTACGTCTATTGTGACGCGTAGCCTGCGTGACCCTTTCAATGCCCGTGCAACCCACTCGGTGTGTCGCATCCTGTGGCGATCGCAAACTGCGATCCAAAAATAGGAAAATCAACACCCCGTTTTCTCCCGGAACTGAGTGCGTCCCGCCAAATAGGACGACTTGGTCGCGTGCGGTCTTCACCGAAAGGTGCGCGTCATTGATACGGACGTGCGGGATTTTGCAGAAGTTGATTTGGATGTACATGCACACCAGAATCAACGCGTATCCGCCGACAACGCCCCGTATCGGGCTATTCTGGATCTCGTTGTAACTTGGTATACACACGTCAGATCTAAACGAAACTTGCGCCATCGGACTCGTAGCAATACGCTGGTCCTATGACCCAAGTTTGGTTTGTTTCTAAGAACGTTGACAAAATCGCGTATCGTGGGCCCCACGGCTCCACTTGATGGGCGATTTTGTGATCGGCTCATCGGAATTCAATTCTGGAAGTTCTGTTGGGTTCATATTATCGTTCTGGACTTTGTAGCGCCCCGTTCCTCCTATTCGAGGAGCGCGGCTAAGAAACACAAGACGGTATCGTTCGATCGGGATAGATTGAATTAAGAACTCGTCCTCGTTATGGATTTGTTTCTTCGGCATCGATTCCTATATTCAGTGGACTGCGCCCCAAGGATCGGCTTAGTGGCAGAGTCAGGAGAGACCTCTCCGCTGCTATCTTTTATTGCCTCAGTTTTTGATGTCGCTTGTTGCTTTCGTGCTTTGAGTTGGTTTTGGGATTTGCTTGTTTTCCTTGAAACGGTTTCGATAGTTTTTATTATTTTTGTTCATTGAACTGCATCTCTATTCCGAGATTGGAAAGAAAGGAAGAAGTATTAATCGAGCTGTTCGTGTGCAGGTGAACGAGCAGTAGGCGGCTTGCGAGCGGAGTCGTGAAGCGCCTCTTTCCTTCTCCCTTCCAAAATCTAAGTGAGTGGCTACCAACCCGATTAGCTAGCCCTGCTTCCAAGCTTCACACCTTAAAATCTTGCATTCTCCTTTGCCCCGATCAAACGATACCAAGTAATAATAAAAGAGATCAAGATAAAAAGGGAATAGACTTGGAAATATTGCTTGTTAACTAAACTTATGAACGGTTATCATCCTGCATGTTAGTTCGTTTATAACTATTCTATGAATCGTGCTAAGTATGGAATTATGCTTGTTATGAAATAAACTGTCAAGAAGACTATGCAAAACCATTATGCTATGGAACAAATTCTATGAGTGTGTTTAATCATGGACAACTTGTGCACAAGGTATGTTATGAGTTCAACGGACGGTCACCGGGGCGCCGGGACCGATCCAATCCGGACGGAACGTATGTATAGTCGTATGTTATGGGGCAAAGTGTTATGCAGCGGGGCTCGCCACCTGCGTTGTATATCATTTGTGTCTTGAGACTATAATCCGTCCCTTCGTGGCATCATGCCAGTGATCCCTATGTATATTTAAACCTGTTGCATACTAACTTGTGTCTTCGTAGCAGGGAAGGCATGGTAAGTATTGTGTAGGTGATTCAGACGGCAGGTAAAATCCACCGAACGGTGGCACGTTCATTTCAGTAAATTATATATGCTGCTTACTTGTAAATGAACTAAGGCAAGATAGAAACCCACAAAAATATGTATACTTTATTAAACAACGTGTTGATTGGTATAGTTCGGTTAGCTCACCTTCACCAGTATGTTTCGACATGCTGACCCTCATTGAAACAGGTTCTCCGCACCAAGGCGAACCGAGCGAGGAGCCGAAGTCGTCTTCCCGATCCAGTCCAGCTGTTAGCGCATCTTCACCGCGCCCCTTGAAGCATTTTGAAGTCAGGAGCTTGCAACTCTTCATACACAAATACAGCTCCATGGCAAAGCTATCCTCCTGTCACGCCCCAGTCCCAAAATGACGAGGGACTGAGCACGTGAGCAATGGCCAGCAGCACGCACCGATGGACAACCCAATTTAATGGATCCATCAGGGCATGCTTAAGCTGTAGTCTAGTAATACTAAGTTACAGTCTCAGGTATTTCTAATCTCATCCACAGATAACATAGATTAATTGCCAGGAAATAAATGCAATGGAATTAAATTAGCAATAGCAAATAAAGTTAACTCGGGGAAACAATTCCGAGAACTTAGTCTGTTACATTCAGAGGAAAAATAGACAGAAAATAAATGCTGTAAATGAAAAATACTGTGTGGATGAAGCCGGTGCTCAGGTGAAGTCCTCTGCAACTATCTCGTCCTCGGTTCCGGGTTCTGCTCCAAGGAGTGCTCATGTACCGTACACCTCGGGGAAGTTCTCTGCAGCTATACCTGGGGACATAGTCCATTCCAGGTCCTCAGGGGACATAACAAGGTACGGAAAACACAAGCCAAAACATATGCAGTGCAGCAATATTGAACAGCAGGGTAAATATGTAAACCAGCTAGTGATATGCAAGTGAGAGTTTAGTCATACTCAGGCTGACTACTACAGGATCAGTGTCGAAGAAACCATAGCAGTATTTCTCGAGGAGCCAGTAAGGAACCAAAGCTCTGTATCAGAGTCTAAGGCACCGCCAGATATAAGTATTTATATTATATTATATTCAGCCTTGATATGATTATACTCTCCCCATCCCATGAGATCTCACGTCACAGTTCCAGAATATATCAGGTACAAGTCACGCAAGATTGAACTAATGCAATGAGTCAGGCTAGAATCTAAGCATGTAAACTGGAATGACATGAAAATGTAGCCTATACGGAATCACCAGGTATATCTCAGGCAATTTCGTCACATGAATAGTGTCAGGTGTCCTGGGTTGAGCAGTTAAACAAGTTACATAAGAAACTACCAGAAAATCAAGTAAAATACTATAATCAGAAATGTCTAAGAATTGGCAAGCTTTACTTGCCCACTGATGTACAAACAAGTCCAGAAAATAACTAGCAGGCTGCAAGTTTTGGCAAGGTACACTTGCCCTCTGATGTATAACTAAGTCCAGGAATTATTTAGCAAGACTGCAAGTTTTGGCGAGGTACACTTGCCTGTGGTTCTGGCTATGTTCGCAGTTCTGACTTCGACGGGAATTGCAGGCGGTACTCCGGTTGCTGAAACAAACATCACCATCAGATCCAGAAAATATCAATCAGCTAGAAACGCCTGTCCTTGGGTCCAATTTGGAGACAAGGGCAGAAACGGCAGTTTCGGGCCAAAACGGGGTCCACCGGTGGGCCCGCTTTGCACCGAAAAACGCGTCAGGGTCAACGGTCTCCAAATTCACCAAACTTAGTGTCAACAGGTCAGGAACGCTGATACGAACCCAACGGAACTTTCAGATTTGAATTCCGATGAGCCGATCACGAAATCGCCCGTCGAGCGGGGCCTGTGGGGCCCACGACACGCGATTTCGTCAACGTTCTCAGAATCGAACCAAACTTGACCCACAGGACCAGCGTATTGCTACGAGTCCGATGGCGCAAGTTTCGTCTCGATCCGACGTGTGTACACAAAGTTAGGTCGAATTGCCGAAAAGGCGGATACGGGGCGATGTCCGCGGATACGCGTTGATTCCGGGGTGCACGCACACCCGAACTAGCTTCCGCGAAAACCCACACGTCCGTATCGACGAGGCGCACGTATCTGTGAAGACCGCGCGCGACCAAGTCGTCCCGTTTGGCGGGGCGTACTCAGTTCCGGGGTGAAACAGGGTCTGGGTTTTTCCTGTTTTTGGATCGCGGTGTGCGATCACCACAGGACGCGATGTCCCGAACAGTTTATCCGGACACCGAGAGGGTCATACAGGCTTCGCAACGCAATTTGCGGAATCGAAAACGGAGCTACGGATCAAAAGTTGCACGCACCTGAAGGGGACCCGGAAACCGGGGTCGAACCGTGTCCGACACGTGTCCGACTCGTGTCGGACACAGGAACCCAAAATTAGGGTTAGGGCTTGGGGTTCGCTGCGGCGGGGCTCCGGCGGCTGGGACGGCGGCGCGGGGGGCTGACTGCGGCGGGGCAGCGAGGCGAGGCGCACGGCGGCGACGGCTCGGCGGCGGAGCCGCTGCTTCTGGCTGCTGCTGCTGCTGCTTCTGCGGGCGGTGGCCGCCGGAGGGGAGGAAGGAGGAGGATGAGGGGGCTGGGCGCGGAGGAGGACGGCGGCGCGGGGGTCTGCACGGCGGCGGAGACGAGCGGTGGGGGTACGGCGGGGAGTGGGCGGCTGAGGGGAGATCGGGGAGGAGGCGGAGGGGATTAAATAGGGGGCAGCGGCGGGGCGAGGGGCCGAGAGAGGCGGGGAGTGGGGCGGAGAAGGCGGCCAGGTGGCGGGGTCGTGGCGGGCAGCGCGGCGGAGGGCGCGGCCGGCGGGTGCGGCGCACGACGCGGGCGGGGAGACGTGGGGACGAAGGAGTGGACGGGTCGGGTTTGCGGGTCGGGCGGCGGATCCGATCCGACCCGACCCGGGGGAGCGGGCTGGGTTCGGGTCCGTTGGGCTGGGCCGGCCCAACGGGCCGCGGGCCGGGCTAAAAAAAATAAATAAATAATAAATACTAATAATAATATTTAAAAACCAGTAATTAATTAAATAATTAATTAATTAAATAATAAAAATACTTTTTAGGCATTTAAAAAATAGGTCCGGGGTCCGATAAATTCCAGAAAAATTGCCCTAAGTCCAGTTTTTCATTTTACATCCAAAAATATTATTTTCATAATATTTTAATATTGTTTAATATCAATTAAAAATCATTGAATAATTAAAACCCTGTTTTTAAATTTCAGAAAAAACCCAGAAAATTCCAGAAAATTGCGAAAAATTCCAGTTTTAAAATTTTGAAAATTCAGGGGGTTTACAATATACCCCCCTTAAGAGGATTGCGTCCTCGCAATCAAAGAATAACCGGTCAACAGAGATGACGCGGTCGCAAGCATCGTTTGAAAATACATCACAAGATACTTCAGGGAAATACCGTTTCCCTAAAATTGAAAGTTTACACTTTCCAGGAAAATCTAGTTAAAACTATAACTTTTATGAAAACCAGGTTGTTATTAACAAGTTGCAGTTTACTAGGTTGGGGCTGAGGTCACGAACCAAGAGGCACGAGCTACAACAAGACTAGAAACGAAAAACTATAAATCACTTACTCGCATCGGCGTCCTGCACAGTCATCGCGTAAGCTTGCTCTCGTCCTTGAGGTAGATTTCTCTGCTGTTGCTGAGCTTGCTGGTAGGGTGCTGCTCGAGGCGCTGGTGGAGTTGGCTGGTTCGTCCTTGGTGTTCCTTCTCTACGCTCGGGGCAGTCTCTCACTGCATGCTGTCTGGATCCGCAGCCTAGGCATAGTCCGAGTTTACGTCTACATTCCTTCTCGACATGGCCTATCTTGCCGCAGTGGTAACAGGTAGGAAGGTAGAAGGCTTTTGGTGCTGCTGCTGGTGGCGAGCTTACTTGTTGACGCTTTGCAGACTCCTCTTGTGCTGCTCTGGCTGGTGCGGATGGGGACGGCCGCTTCAGTCTGGTCTCTCTCTTGGTGACGCGCTCTATGCGTTGAGCCGCGGCAAGAACGTCCGAGTATGATGTTGGTGCGACGGACCCAATCAGTTTCTGCAGCTCAATGTTCAGTCCGTCGAAGAATTTCTCGGCCTTCTCTTCCTCAGTCGGGATCAGGGTGGGGGCGAAGCGGCTCAAACGAATGAACTCAGCGTTGTATTCTTCCACCGTCATAGCCTCCTGAGTGAGGCGATTAAACTTGTCCCGCAGTTCTGATCGAGCGATGGCAGGTATGTACATCTCCTGGAAGAGTCTGGAGAACTCCTCCCAAGTGACTCGGTCTGGTCCGAGCCGTGTCTCCTCAGACAACCACCAGTGATGGGCGTTGTCCGTCAATTGCATTCGGACGGCAGTCATCCAGCGTTCCCGTGGAAGTTCAGCTGCTTCAAGTTGATGCCGAATGTTGGTGAGCCATTCGTGAACTTCTGTGGGCTCCTCCTTTCCAGAAAAAGTGCGGGGCTTCAGTTGGCGGAAGTCAGTGATTGAGCCTGTAGTTGGCCGTCGAGATGGTAGGTTGGCCTGCCCTAGTGCAGTTACGATGCTGTCCCTCAAGAAGTTAGCTTCGCGACGCTGAGCCTCGTGTTGGACTTGCTGCTGAGCTTGCATCATCGCGTAGATCATCTGAAATATTTGCTGCCCGTCGATCGGCTGTCCTGGTGGGAACACGGGCATTGGTGGGACGAACTGCGGCGGAGGCGGGATGTCATCGCGCCGGAATCGGGAGGTAGGTTGACCTGCCGGCTGGCTCTGTTGAGTTGTGGGAATTCCTCCGACTGGTGTCACTTCGTCGTCGTAGGTGACACCTGTAGCTGGTGGTGTTCTGACGGGAGTCTCGTTGCATTCTTGTGGGTCCATTTCCCTGTATCCAAAATACCCAATAAGAGGCGCACAGGAATCAAGGCAAGATGCAAGTTCAAATTAGTTTGAATGCGATACAGATATCAAAAACGATTCAAGCAAGTGGATGAGATCCTAAAAACTTATCCTATTTTATTGCAGGCCTGTTCGGTCCCTAAGTTGGAACCGAACACTTTAGTCGTTGACCTGCATGGGCCACCACAAAAACCATGTCACGCCCCAGTCCCAAAATGACGAGGGACTGAGCACGTGAGCAATGGCCAGCAGCACGCACCGATGGACAACCCAATTTAATGGATCCATCAGGGCATGCTTAAGCTGTAGTCTAGTAATACTAAGTTACAGTCTCAGGTATTTCTAATCTCATCCACAGATAACATAGATTAATTGCCAGGAAATAAATGCAATGGAATTAAATTAGCAATAGCAAATAAAGTTAACTCGGGGAAACAATTCCGAGAACTTAGTCTGTTACATTCAGAGGAAAAATAGACAGAAAATAAATGCTGTAAATGAAAAATACTGTGTGGATGAAGCCGGTGCTCAGGTGAAGTCCTCTGCAACTATCTCGTCCTCGGTTCCGGGTTCTGCTCCAAGGAGTGCTCATGTACCGTACACCTCGGGGAAGTTCTCTGCAGCTATACCTGGGGACATAGTCCATTCCAGGTCCTCAGGGGACATAACAAGGTACGGAAAACACAAGCCAAAACATATGCAGTGCAGCAATATTGAACAGCAGGGTAAATATGTAAACCAGCTAGTGATATGCAAGTGAGAGTTTAGTCATACTCAGGCTGACTACTACAGGATCAGTGTCGAAGAAACCATAGCAGTATTTCTCGAGGAGCCAGTAAGGAACCAAAGCTCTGTATCAGAGTCTAAGGCACCGCCAGATATAAGTATTTATATTATATTATATTCAGCCTTGATATGATTATACTCTCCCCATCCCATGAGATCTCATGTCACAGTTCCAGAATATATCAGGTACAAGTCACGCAAGATTGAACTAATGCAATGAGTCAGGCTAGAATCTAAGCATGTAAACTGGAATGACATGAAAATGTAGCCTATACGGAATCACCAGGTATATCTCAGGCAATTTCGTCACATGAATAGTGTCAGGTGTCCTGGGTTGAGCAGTTAAACAAGTTACATAAGAAACTACCAGAAAATCAAGTAAAATACTATAATCAGAAATGTCTAAGAATTGGCAAGCTTTACTTGCCCACTGATGTACAAACAAGTCCAGAAAATAACTAGCAGGCTGCAAGTTTTGGCAAGGTACACTTGCCCTCTGATGTATAACTAAGTCCAGGAATTATTTAGCAAGACTGCAAGTTTTGGCGAGGTACACTTGCCTGTGGTTCTGGCTATGTTCGCAGTTCTGACTTCGACGGGAATTGCAGGCGGTACTCCGGTTGCTGAAACAAACATCACCATCAGATCCAGAAAATATCAATCAGCTAGAAACGCCTGTCCTTGGGTCCAATTTGGAGACAAAGGCAGAAACGGCAGTTTCGGGCCAAAACGGGGTCCACCGGTGGGCCCGCTTTGCACCGAAAAACGCGTCAGGGTCAACGGTCTCCAAATTCACCAAACTTAGTGTCAACAGGTCAGGAACGCTGATACGAACCCAACGGAACTTTCAGATTTGAATTCCGATGAGCCGATCACGAAATCGCCCGTCGAGCGGGGCCTGTGGGGCCCACGACACGCGATTTCGTCAACGTTCTCAGAATCGAACCAAACTTGACCCACAGGACCAGCGTATTGCTACGAGTCCGATGGCGCAAGTTTCGTCTCGATCCGACGTGTGTACACAAAGTTAGGTCGAATTGCCGAAAAGGCGGATACGGGGCGATGTCCGCGGATACGCGTTGATTCCGGGGTGCACGCACACCCGAACCAGCTTCCGCGAAAACCCACACGTCCGTATCGACGAGGCGCACGTATCTGTGAAGACCGCGCGCGACCAAGTCGTCCCGTTTGGCGGGGCGTACTCAGTTCCGGGGTGAAACAGGGTCTGGGTTTTTCCTGTTTTTGGATCGCGGTGTGCGATCACCACAGGACGCGATGTCCCGAACAGTTTGTCCGGACACCGAGAGGGTCATACAGGCTTCGCAACGCAATTTGCGGAATCGAAAACGGAGCTACGGATCAAAAGTTGCACGCACCTGAAGGGGACCCGGAAACCGGGGTCGAACCGTGTCCGACACGTGTCCGACTCGTGTCGGACACAGGAACCCAAAATTAGGGTTAGGGCTTGGGGTTCGCTGCGGCGGGGCTCCGGCGGCTGGGACGGCGGCGCGGGGGGCTGACTGCGGCGGGGCAGCGCGGCGAGGCGCACGGCGGCGACGGCTCGGCGGCGGAGCCGCTGCTTCTGGCTGCTGCTGCTGCTGCTTCTGCGGGCGGTGGCCGCCGGAGGGGAGGAAGGAGGAGGATGAGGGGGCTGGGCGCGGAGGAGGACGGCGGCGCGGGGGTCTGCACGGCGGCGGAGACGAGCGGTGGGGGTACGGCGGGGAGTGGGCGGCTGAGGGGAGATCGGGGAGGAGGCGGAGGGGATTAAATAGGGGGCAGCGGCGGGGCGAGGGGCCGAGAGAGGCGGGGAGTGGGGCGGAGAAGGCGGCCAGGTGGCGGGGTCGTGGCGGGCAGCGCGGCGGAGGGCGCGGCCGGCGGGTGCGGCGCACGACGCGGGCGGGGAGACGTGGGGACGAAGGAGTGGACGGGTCGGGTTTGCGGGTCGGGCGGCGGATCCGATCCGACCCGACCCGGGGGAGCGGGCTGGGTTCGGGTCCGTTGGGCTGGGCCGGCCCAACGGGCCGCGGGCCGGGCTAAAAAAAATAAATAAATAATAAATACTAATAATAATATTTAAAAACCAGTAATTAATTAAATAATTAATTAATTAAATAATAAAAATACTTTTTAGGCATTTAAAAAATAGGTCCGGGGTCCGATAAATTCCAGAAAAATTGCCCTAAGTCCAGTTTTTCATTTTACATCCAAAAATATTATTTTCATAATATTTTAATATTGTTTAATATCAATTAAAAATCATTGAATAATTAAAACCCTGTTTTTAAATTTCAGAAAAAACCCAGAAAATTCCAGAAAATTGCGAAAAATTCCAGTTTTAAAATTTTGAAAATTCAGGGGGTTTTCACCTCCAGCCAGGAGGTCTATATCTTTTGAAGTTTAGTAAAGGGATATAATGTACAGGACTGCTATCTCATTTTGAGTCAACACTTTTATAAGCCGTTCGGCATATTAGCTGACTCGTTCAGGAGTTTGTAATAGATGTTCATTATCAATAAAGAGAACTTTTCCATATTTCAAATATGTGTTTCAATTTATCTGCGTACTCTGAATATGTGCTTGCTATGCAAATCATTAAAGCCTTGTGCGGGCGCAACCCCAGGCCCGCACGACGGTCACGATTCGGGGGACGCCTCAAACGATTCTACGAAATCGGGTTATGACAGACTTATTGACACTAAGTTTGGCAAATTTGGAGACCTTTGCTTCTGACACTTTTTTTGGTGCAAAACGGCCCACATGTGGACCCCGCTTTGACCAAAAATTGTCATTTTTGCCCTTGTGTCCAAATTGGACTCAAGGACAGGCATTTCTAGCTATTTGATATTTTATGAATCTGATGGTGATGTCTATTTCAGCAACTGGAGGAGTATCAGCAAATCCCAATGAGACCAGAGCTAAAGTTGGAGCCAGAACCCCAAGCAAGTGTATCTTGCCAAACTTTGCAGTTTTGATTACTTATTTCCTTGACTTAATTAATTGTTGTGCATGCTTAACCTAGGACCGTGTGACTTTACTTAGCGTCCGATTAATAGTCGGGTGCCAACACCGTACGTAGAGTTGTGTAACGTCACCTAGAGATGGATATCGACACCCTTTACATTCTCGTGCTTGCATTATCAAGTACGTTATAACCCAGGACACTTGACACTATTCATGAGACAGAATCTTCCTGAGATATTCATGGTGATTCTTTATAGGATACAGGTTTTATGACATAGACATTATATTCTTAGATCTTATTATGACTTGCTGCATTAGTTTTGATCTTGCGTGTCATGGACATGAGACGTGTGATTACATTGGGTAGGGAGAGACACACAGGCTACAGGCTGATTATATATATATAACCCTTATTAATGCGGTGCTCAAGACTCTAAACCCGAACTTGGCCCATTACGTGATATCACTGCTATCGACTCCCAGACACAGAGCTTGTAGTGGTTTCAGCCTGAGTTTTAGTGCTGCTCTCAACTTGCATATCACTTAGCTGGTTATATAGTTACCCTATTGTTTCATTTATTGCTGTACTGCATTTATTTTGGCATGAGTTATTTTGTACCTTGCTATGCCCCCTGAGGACCTGGATCCGGATTATGTCCCCAGGATTAGCAGAGGAGATCCACCCTGAGGTATACAGGACAGGAGCATTAGCAGGAGCAGAAGCAGGATCAGGTGCATACAGTAGAGCAGAACCAGGAACTGAGGACTAGGTGATTGCCATGGATTTTTCTGAGTATATGTTTCTTCCATACTCAGTCTGTGATGCTATTTACATTCTTGTTTAAATAAACAATTGTATCAAACTTGTTATCGGGTTGTTCCCTGATTTATTTACTTGTGAATTGATGATGATATTATTTCCTTTTGTTGATATTGATATATTCTTTCTGTGGATGAGATTAGTATTTCGCACCCTTATTGTTGTACTACAGCTTAAGTACACCCCGATGGATCCATTAAATTGGGTTTGTCCTTCGGTGTGTGCTGCTGGCAATTGTCACGTGTCTAGTCCCTTGATATTTTGGGACTGGGGCGTGACAGATTACCCACCCTAAGGAGTGGTTAGATACTTGTGCACTCAAGATTTTTAATAGAATTTTGTATACACATATGTACACAACCTAATCTTCGCACAAGCACATCACCTTGCATGATCTCTTGAGGACTAGATATATAAAATGAGAGTCTAACCTAATACATGCACACATAATGTCACGACCCGCACCCGGTTTAGGGGCACAAGTACGTGGGTACGTCCAGCCTACGCCGCAGCATCGGCGGTAGAACGCTGTCTAGGTATTGATACTATCTAACTAATGTCACGCAAATATCCAATCTCCATTAGGAGGCACGGATGACACAAATAGATGAACACATACTCAATCACAGGATTACAGCACGATAAGATTTCGAATAATAAACTAAAATTAAACACAATACAAGTCCACAAGAAATGATTTAACTTAACAATATCCAAGAATCATCAAAATGTCGGAGACAAATCCGGTACCAAATAGTCTACTTAAAAACTAACAAGAAATAATAATTCCGTCTAGACCTTCCAGAATCACAGCTAACTACCAAGTCTGCAGCTACTCACCATAGTCCATAAAGTGTCGGACAGCGGTCCTCTAAGGCATAGTCTGGAAAAATGTTTCCAGTCAGGAAGGAGCAAAGCACAATCTCAAATAACAGTTCCATTAATTGATAATGTCTATAATACAATAAAACATGTCATGCTAGCTACTGAGAAGACAGTGGAATAATGTAATGACAGTTTAAGAGAGACAGGCAATAGGCAATGAAACACAGTCAGTGCATGTATAAAAATGAAAGGAACAGTATCATCTACGTGTGATGTAGTATATGATTAAAAATAGAGAACTGTAATCTATTCTAGGTGTTTGAAATAGTAGTTTCGAAATGTGATCGGCTTGGGAACATGTACAGTAGCTACAGGGCCTGGCTAATCATGGGTGAAGAGCATGATTAACACTTACAATTTTATATACTACAATAAGAGGTTATGATCACATTTCTTACTAACTACTTCCCCGCCCCCAACTAGTACTGTGGATCCAACCATGACACGTCACGATACACGAGCAAGTCAAGTCTATCATGTACAATGTCTAAATATACATGTCGTGTACAATGTCAATACGATAATCAAGGTAACATCTCATGACTGCAGATCCAAGCTATACCAGTCCGTGTAACACAGTGTCAAAGATTCAGTTGTAACATTTCAAGATCATTGAACTTATAGCAATTATCAAGAATTGGAAATTATCAGAGAATGTACTTGCCTTGGTCCTTAGCTGGTATTTATGGATGTCCTGTTCCAGAGTATCCCCTGGTAAACCCAACAGTCCTATAAACACATCACAATATGACATTTGTATCAGGGGCTATACTAACACACAATAGAACTACACTGACCTTAGGGCTACGCTAGGTACGGTAGGGGTCATCTACTAGATAGGCCAACTATATCTATATCCCTTAATTACAATAATAGATGTAAGTAAAATATATACACTTTAAACAAAACTAATACCTGTATGTATATACAACATCTCAAATTAAATACAATTATATATATGTATATATATTAAAATATGCTAAGGTTTTATGCAAAATGTATACCAATATGAAAATATAACTCTACATATATGCATTGATACCAAAATACGGTTATTTACATATTTGTTCATTTATCCCAAATTAGGTTTTTATTAAATACTAATACCAAAATACGTTTTAATAAGTATACCCATACAAATATATATACACATATGTATTTGTATACCAAAATAATAATTATACTGTATACATACTTGCACCAAAATCCCCACATATACAAAATATATATATACCATGATAGTACATGTATTTAAACATTTTATTCATAAATAACAATACATGTACAAATATATATATGAAATTATATCAAGTATATATATATATATATACAAAATATATATATATATATGCCAAACTTAATTATAGAATTTATACTATACTCATACAATTTATTACTAATAAATAAACAACATACATTTACATATTTATACATTTTACCAAAAATAATACATATACCAAAATATTATTTAATATGTATACGTTAAATACCTACACATTAAATAATATATACTAATACATATACTACTAACATTAAATTAAATACGTATTTATACCATTCATTTAAATACATAAAATACCTTACATTTATTATATATATATTTACAAATTAATTACACTAATTATACATATGCTAATTTCACATTAACTAGATATATAAATACTTTACAATATATATACAAATTAAATTAATTACATATACTAATTACCACATTAATTTAAATATATAAACAAAACATTTATATATATATACATTAGATATATATATATATATATACATTAATCAATATATAAACAAATACATATACTAGTATATACCAAATATATATATATAACTTGATTTAAGTATATACATATACGAATATATTAAATTATATATACATATTAACATACACATTTATTAATATATCTACAATATACCTTGGTTATATATACATATACTAGTTTCTTATTAATTAAAATATATAACAAATATATATATATACATATACATTTTGATATATATATATATACATATGTATATATATATATATATATATATATATATATATAGATATATATATATATATAAAGAGGGAAGGAGAGAGAGAGAGAGAGAGGGGCTTACAGCGGGCTTGCCGGAGTTGCCGCCGGAGCACGGGGAGCCGCCGGACGTCGGAGGGGGACTGGCCGGTGGAGGAGCAGCCGCCGGCGCCGGAGTTAACCGAGGGGTCGCCGGACCGTGCAGCAGCGCCGCCGGGAAGGACTTGCGAGGGCTCCGGGCTTGGAGCAGCCGGCCGGATGGCCGCCGGATGGCCGCTGGGCTGGACGCTCGGCAGAGGGAGGAGATGGGAGAGGAGCAGCGTCCGCCGGACGCGGAGGCTCGGGATGGCCGCACTGGCCGGAGCGGCAGTGCACAGCCGCGGCCGCCGGGAACAGGGCAGCCAACGCCGGAGGTCGGCTGATGTGGTGAAGGAAAAGAACAGTAGGGATGCAATGTTTCCCCCTCTTTATATAATTTGAAATTTCAAACTCATTATAAAAGAATGAGAAGAAGAAAGGAGGAAGAAGAAGAAGAAAAGAAATGAGAAGAAGAAGAGAAGAAGAGAAAGAAATTCCTACGTTGGGTTGAGGGAAGATGGAGGCTTGAGGAATTTTGGAGGCTAGTGAGGTGGGGGAAAACCTAGGTTTCTAGGGATTAGGGTTGAGGTAGACATGTTATTAAATAGGATGAGAGAGGGTGTGATGTAGGGTGAGGATTTGACCCTCTAAATGAGTGGTCTAGATTTGTCAAGAGGAAATAATTCATGGGGATTTGAGGGTGAGAGTTTAATTAAAATATTGGGTTCCCTCATTGATTAAAATAATTGGGTGTTGGCACAAAATGCCAATTTGCAATTTGGCTCCCTTAAATTTGGGAAATTGCACCAACACATGAAATGACGAAAATTGGGCGGGCGATTCGGGGTCCGATATTTTGTAGGGTCAGGGGGCACTGTAAGGTGGGTATGGGCTGAATTTGCAGGACACTGGAATTAATTTGGGATTTTAAAATCAGATAAAATGGTATCCTCAAATTAAATAGAAATAAAATACAAGTTGTGTTCAACAATTAATTTGGAGTTCTTGGGGTCAAAATCAGATCAAGTCATCAATACCAATATTGAAGAAGACTCAGAACAGAATATTATCCTAATTTGGGTCGCACAAAAAATAGGTCAAGATGGCCTCCAATTTTCGATTGGAACGCACAACGATACAAAAATAGGAAATTAAAAATAACGTCCGCGACGATTTTTGTGCGGCCAGAAACAATGTACAGGGAGCAAAATTTTGAGTTGCAAAAATAGCAGAATAGAAGGCGGGCATGTCTAGAGCAAGATTGTGAAATTTGTTGGAAGACAAAAGTCTGGATAGTGCTCCAAATATCGAAGCAAAGGCAATGCGCAAAATATTAAATAAAAATACAGTAATTAATTGCAATCTCTAAATATTAAATTCTAAATAAAATAATTAACCTCAAAAATTCCATAATTCGGACAGGTGCTATCTACTAGCTTCTAGGTCTGGTCTGCTAGCTAAAATAAAAATTTAACACTGCATATAATTATATATTTAATTACACATCACACATAATAATTATTTAAATCAAATATACTATTATGCAATTAATTAATTATAAATAACAGTAATATTAAATATTGTAAAAATTCGAAAATACCCCTGTTTTCAGAATGTGGTAGTGACAAGTCTACCCACCTTAAAAGAATTTCGTCCTCGAAATTTAAAATCCTCATATTAGTGTTTAATCATACACATTATTATTTCCCTCAAAATTTAAATCCTTTAACCATGAAATCAGGTTATAATCCGCAATGTCTTTTCACAATAAATTTCTGTAATTATTTCATTCCTCGGAATAAAAATCAAAGTCCATTTGTCGAAATTTCCTTGAAAGTTTGAGTTAATAATTCAATACCCGAAATTTAATATCCACTCCTCAAATACTCAACAATATAATGTTTAAGAATTCTCCAATTGTTACATCCAATTATAAAGTTCAAAAATTCATAACTTGCAATTAAACACATTGATAAATCTCCCAAAATTTCCAAATTAATAACCAATTTAAACATGTCATAATCTTTCCTGAAATTAATTAACCCACCAATTATGAAATGTTAATTTCTTAACCATTTATTTAAATCAATAATTTTCCTTAAATTTTAATCATCTTGTTCCTCTTGTCAAGTCATAACTCCTTCATGAATCTTCACTACAGTCAACACCAATAATCACGGTCTAAGAAATTCTACCTATAGTCATACCACACACAATCTAGGGGGAACATACATGGTTATGGTCCAATTTGTTATGGTGTTGCAGTCTATGTATCAGGGGTACTACTAACTACATTATAACAAGAAATCGTGCATACATCTATGGTACTAAGCAATCAATCAATCAAATAGATAGGAACAGAAGGAAGGAAAAAACAGAAATTGCTAACACATTACCTGCAGTATCGGTCTCCTCGACCGTCATCGCAAATGCCCGCCCTGCTGGGGTGGTTCCCTTTGCAGGTACTGAGCAATGTACGGTTCCACAGGTAGCCTAACTGGATCTCTATAGTCTGAAGCTGCGTGTTGGCTGAGAAGACGAGGGACTCGAAGACAATCCCTTACTCGATGTCCCGCAGTGCCACAGTGCAAACAAAGTCCTAGCCTCGTTCTACAGCTCTCCCAAAGGTGACCTGCCTTCTTACAGAAGTGACAAGTTCGTTGATCCTGCTGTACAGGAACTGGTGCCGGGTACTGCTGTTGATACTGAAATGCCCAGGGCTGTCGCTGGATAGGAACTGGTGCTAGGTACTGCGGTGGATGCTGAAATGTCCATGGTTGTTGCTGAATATGAAATGGTACTTGGTACTCCTGTTGGTGCTGAATATGGGGATGCTTGGCTGGTCCTGGGCTACCATTCGTATCTCCAAAAGTATTGTGGCTCCTCTTAGGCCTGAGATCCAGATCCTCTTCTGCAATCTGAGCATCCATCAAGATAGCCTCGAAGGTAGCGGTACGACGACCAGAAGTGCGCGACTTAATCTCTCTTGTCAGTCCCTTTCTAAATTTTCGGGCTCGATCTCCTGGGTCTCGAATCATAGACGATGCAAAACGGCTCAATCTACAGAATTCTGCAGCGTACTCGTCGACCGACATGTTTCCTTGAACTAAGTCATGAAATTGACTTTCTAAGGTTCCCAATGCCACGTCGGGAAAGAACTTCTCCTTGAAGAGTTCCTTGAAGGTCTCCCAAGTAAGTCCTTGTGCAGTAATTCTCGGTTCTGTGCGATACCACGTGAGTGCGATATCGAACATCTGACTGCCAGCGGCTTCTATCTTTAAGTTCTCCGGAATCTGGGTCAATCGCAGGCTTCTCTCTATATCCTCTAACCAGTCGTCAGCGTAGAGTATTCCTTCGGTGCCTTTGAACTCTCGAGGCATCATCCTTTTGAAATCCACTATAGTACCTGATCTCTGCTGTTGCTGGCCAGGAAACTGCTGGTACTGTGCTACTTTCTCCAAAGCTTGGAGAGTCACTTGATGCGCATTCTCTATGTTTTCCTTCATCAGCTCGGTTTGTGCCTGGTACGCTTCTGCTTGCATCTTTTGAGCCTCAGCTTGAACTCGCTGAGCGTCTGCCGTCACTCTCTGGGCATCTACCATGCCTTGGATCAAGGTAAACATCTGCGTTCCGTCAATGGGCAAACTTCCGGGAATCGGAGTCGGCGGAGGAGGAAGGTTGTCCGTCACAGCTGCGGCAATCTTCTGGACAGGTGGAGGAGGAGGATCACCTACGTGCATCGGAGATATAGGAGGAACTACGGATGTCTGTCCATCAGGTGGAGAGGTGGCAGACCCCTCTAAAGCTGATGTTCCCGCCCTCATAGACCGTGTCTGCGGCGACATCCTGAAGACAGATCCCAAAGAATCAATTTAGGCAAAATGCGATATCATCAAGGAAGGACAGTACAGATCTAAAGAAGCAACATTCAAGATAAATAGGTTTGAAAGAAAATCCTAGTTGTGATTGTACGGGTCAAAGATGCATCCATGGTCTGATACCTCTATCCTTATAAGTACCACAGTTCTATCACAAGCACACTCACTGCTAGCTTCCTTACCTACTGCAATCGCTAATACTAGTTAATCTTATCACTCAATGCATATCAATTTCAATATACCATACTAAGTACTGCACTTTCTAGTACAACCCTTGATGATCACCCAAGTCAGTTTGCAGTGAATTCTCAATCATACCCAAGCCAACCGATCCTTACGCATGCATCTCACCTACTTATATTATAATATATCTCCCACTATAAAATCTTATCCTCAAATAAATTTTCCTCAAAAATAACTCCTTGAATAAATTTAAAGTAAATGTATACACTTCCCTCAAGGTTAATTATTTAAATACTGAAATAAAACTTAATCACACAAAATCCTTACAGACTTGTCCAGGTTTATTGAATCGAATCTGAATCCTCAAAAATAAGATTTTAATAACAATATTTCAACTCCTCAAATTTCAAAATTTTTGCAATTCCTTGAAATCTTCAAAATAAATTTTTAATAACAATCTCAATCTTCTCAGATTCCTAAAATTTAAAATTCATTTTCAATCTTCAATTAAAATTTAAATCCACCTTCTGTAGTCCAATGGCTCTAATGTTAATCACTTTCACTGTCCTCATTGACGGCATCATAATATCATAAATCAGTTTATAAATTCCTCTTAATATGAAATCAACCCTACAATGAAACCCAAAATCCTAACTTAATAACAAATCAACAACAATCAAATTCAATATCAACAAGTGAGAATGGACAGAACAAGGAAATGAATTTAAATTGGAAGTTTTAACAAGATTCTCAGGGGTCATCCCAGGAATCTCTCAAGGAATTGTGATTGAGTATTTGCTCTCGTCCTAGTATCCTATGTCCTAGATTCTATAGCAGGTACGCAGTAGTATAACAAGGATGCTACACTACTACGACATCGCACAACTCGCGAAGTCTGACCTGCATGGGCCACCACTAAAACGTGTCACGACCCGCACCCGGTTTAGGGGCACAAGTACGTGGGTACGTCCAGCCTACGCCGCAGCATCGGCGGTAGAACGCTGTCTAGGTATTGATACTATCTAACTAATGTCACGCAAATATCCAATCTCCATTAGGAGGCACGGATGACACAAATAGATGAACACATACTCAATCACAGGATTACAGCACGATAAGATTTCGAATAATAAACTAAAATTAAACACAATACAAGTCCACAAGAAATGATTTAACTTAACAATATCCAAGAATCATCAAAATGCCGGAGACAAATCCGGTACCAAATAGTCTACTTAAAAACTAACAAGAAATAATAATTCCGTCTAGACCTTCCAGAATCACAGCTAACTACCAAGTCTGCAGCTACTCACCATAGTCCATAAAGTGTCGGACAGCGGTCCTCTAAGGCATAGTCTGGAAAAATGTTTCCAATCAGGAAGGAGCAAAGCACAATCTCAAATAACAGTTCCATTAATTGATAATGTCTATAATACAATAAAACATGTCATGCTAGCTACTGAGAAGACAGTGGAATAATGTAATGACAGTTTAAGAGAGACAGGCAATAGGCAATGAAACACAGTCAGTGCATGTATGAAAATGAAAGGAACAGTATCATCTACGTGTGATGTAGTATATGATTAAAAATAGAGAACTGTAATCTATTCTAGGTGTTTGAAATAGTAGTTTCGAAATGTGATCGGCTTGGGAACATGTGCAGTAGCTACAGGGCCTGGCTAATCATGGGTGAAGAGCATGATTAACACTTATAATTTTATATACTACAATAAGAGGTTATGATCACATTTCTTACTAACTACTTTCCCGCCCCCAACTAGTACTGTGGATCCAACCATGACACGTCACGATACACGAGCAAGTCAAGTCTATCATGTACAATGTCTAAATATACATGTCGTGTACAATGTCAATACGATAATCAAGGTAACATCTCATGACTGCAGATCCAAGCTATACCAGTCCGTGTAACACAGTGTCAAAGATTCAGTTGTAACATTTCAAGATCATTGAACTTATAGCAATTATCAAGAATTGGAAATTATCAGAGAATGTACTTGCCTTGGTCCTTAGCTGGTATTTATGGATGTCCTGTTCCAGAGTATCCCCTGGTAAACCCAACAGTCCTATAAACACATCACAATATGACATTTGTATCAGGGGCTATACTAACACACAATAGAACTACACTGACCTTAGGGCTACGCTAGGTACGGTAGGGGTCATCTACTAGATAGGCCAACTATATCTATATCCCTTAATTACAATAATAGATGTAAGTAAAATATATACACTTTAAACAAAACTAATACCTGTATGTATATACAACATCTCAAATTAAATACAATTATATATATGTATATATATTAAAATATGCTAAGGTTTTATGCAAAATGTATACCAATATGAAAATATAACTCTACATATATGCATTGATACCAAAATACGGTTATTTACATATTTGTTCATTTATCCCAAATTACGTTTTTATTAAATACTAATACCAAAATACGTTTTAATAAGTATACCCATACAAATATATATACACATATGTATTTGTATACCAAAATAATAATTATACTGTATACATACTTGCACCAAAATCCCCACATATACAAAATATATATATACCATGATAGTACATGTATTTAAACATTTTATTCATAAATAACAATACATGTACAAATATATATATGAAATTATATCAAGTATATATATATATATATACAAAATATATATATATATATGCCAAACTTAATTATAGAATTTATACTATACTCATACAATTTATTACTAATAAATAAACAACATACATTTACATATTTATACATTTTACCAAAAATAATACATATACCAAAATATTATTTAATATGTATACGTTAAATACCTACACATTAAATAATATATACTAATACATATACTACTAACATTAAATTAAATACGTATTTATACCATTCATTTAAATACATAAAATACCTTACATTTATTATATATATATTTACAAATTAATTACACTAATTATACATATGCTAATTTCACATTAACTAGATATATAAATACTTTACAATATATATACAAATTAAATTAATTACATATACTAATTACCACATTAATTTAAATATATAAACAAAACATTTATATATATATACATTAGATATATATATATATATACATTAATCAATATATAAACAAATACGTATACTAGTATATACCAAATATATATATATAACTTGATTTAAGTATATACATATACGAATATATTAAATTATATATACATATTAACATACACATTTATTAATATATCTACAATATACCTTGGTTATATATACATATACTAGTTTCTTATTAATTAAAATATATAACAAATATATATATATACATATACATTTTGATATATATATATATATACATATGTATATATATATATATATATATATATATATAGATATATATATATAAAGAGGGAAGGAGAGAGAGAGAGAGAGAGAGGGGCTTACAGCGGGCTTGCCGGAGTTGCCGCCGGAGCACGGGGAGCCGCCGGACGTCGGAGGGGGACTGGCCGGTGGAGGAGCAGCCGCCGGCGCCGGAGTTAACCGAGGGGTCGCCGGACCGTGCAGCAGCGCCGCCGGGAAGGACTCGCGAGGGCTCCGGGCTTGGAGCAGCCGGCCGGATGGCCGCCGGATGGCCGCTGGGCTGGACGCTTGGCAGAGGGAGGAGATGGGAGAGGAGCAGCGTCCGCCGGACGCGGAGGCTCGGGATGGCCGCACTGGCCGGAGCGGCAGTGCACAGCCGCGGCCGCCGGGAACAGGGCAGCCAACGCCGGAGGTCGGCTGATGTGGTGAAGGAAAAGAACAGTAGGGATGCAATGTTTCCCCCTCTTTATATAATTTGAAATTTCAAACTCATTATAAAAGAATGAGAAGAAGAAAGGAGGAAAAAGAAGAAGAAAAGAAATGAGAAGAAGAAGAGAAGAAGAGAAAGAAATTCCTACGTTGGGTTGAGGGAAGATGGAGGCTTGAGGAATTTTGGAGGCTAGTGAGGTGGGGGAAAACCTAGGTTTCTAGGGATTAGGGTTGAGGTAGACATGTTATTAAATAGGATGAGAGAGGGTGTGATGTAGGGTGAGGATTTGACCCTCTAAATGAGTGGTCTAGATTTGTCAAGAGGAAATAATTCATGGGGATTTGAGGGTGAGAGTTTAATTAAAATATTGGGTTCCCTCATTGATTAAAATAATTGGGTGTTGGCACAAAATGCCAATTTGCAATTTGGCTCCCTTAAATTTGGGAAATTGCACCAACACATGAAATGACGAAAATTGGGCGGGCGATTCGGGGTCCGATATTTTGTAGGGTCAGGGGGCACTGTAAGGTGGGTATGGGCTGAATTTGCAGGACACTGGAATTAATTTGGGATTTTAAAATCAGATAAAATGGTATCCTCAAATTAAATAGAAATAAAATACAAGTTGTGTTCAACAATTAATTTGGAGTTCTTGGGGTCAAAATCAGATCAAGTCATCAATACCAATATTGAAGAAGACTCAGAACAGAATATTACTCTAATTTGGGTCGCACGAAAAATAGGTCAAGATGGCCTCCAATTTTCGATTGGAACGCACAACGATACAAAAATAGGAAATTAAAAATAACGTCCGCGACGATTTTTGTGCGGCCAGAAACAATGTACAGGGAGCAAAATTTTGAGTTGCAAAAATAGCAGAATGGAAGGCGGGCATGTCTAGAGCAAGATTGTGAAATTTGTTGGAAGACAAAAGTCTGGATAGTGCTCCAAATATCGAAGCAAAGGCAATGCGCAAAATATTAAATAAAAATACAGTAATTAATTGCAATCTCTAAATATTAAATTCTAAATAAAATAATTAACCTCAAAAATTCCATAATTCGGACAGGTGCTATCTACTAGCTTCTAGGTCTGGTCTGCTAGCTAAAATAAAAATTTAACACTGCATATAATTATATATTTAATTACACATCACACATAATAATTATTTAAATCAAATATACTATTATGCAATTAATTAATTATAAATAACAGTAATATTAAATATTGTAAAAATTCGAAAATACCCCTGTTTTCAGAATGTGGTAGTGACACATAAAACGCTAATGATTGTCATGATAGGGACTATAAACTAGTATGACTAAAGTTTGTATGCTAAATATGTCATGACACACACATGCTAGTATAACTTTTCATAATATGCTTGTAAACTTGATAGGTTAAGTTGTGTATATAGATATATGTGACATATAACCTAGAATACCACACTCCCAAAAATAATTTGGTGTTCAAACTCATGTGTTACTTAGGGTCGATCTTCCAAGTATGAAGACACTAAATATTGTGACTAAAACCTAGCACACACACTAACATGAGCACTCACCCTCACAAGTAGGTTAACATATATAAATAGGATAAATTATTAATTAGGAACTATGTAAGTTGTAGGTTAACCGTATATAAAATTAAGAGAAGCCTTAGGGTTGTGCATGAACATGATTTCCACGCCCTATTACCAGAATAAGGAGAACAGGGGTATGACACGGCCACCTACGTAATACAGAATATACCTGTATCCTACAACCCAGTTACGACTGTACCTAGACAAGTGGTTGAATTCTACAATACCAGTCACCTATGGACTCACAAGAATATACTATGTCACAATCATTCAAACAAGAAGCAAGAAATATAGAATATGTAAGATAAAGCAGTAAGGCATCCCGATGCTCTATCGAAATGATCATGGAGCTAGATATACAAAATGAAGAGCTAGCACAGTATCAATAAAACATTATCATAAGTCAGTTATAGTCTGAATAGATATAATCATATGAAAGGAATAAATCTCCAGATTAATCAGCTAACAAGTTCCTGGTGGCAAAATAACAAATAAAATAACATGCTATAAAAGTGGTGAAGAAGAAACATACTCAATGCCCTCAGTGAGCATCCTCCTAGTGTGCGGCATCGGTATGAAGATATGCTAAATACTCTGGATCTGCTACTAGATCTGACTAAACAAAACGAGAGGGGTCAATCCCCTAATAGCAAGTACCATAAGAAAGCACGAATAAACGAAACAAAACCCAAAGAGAAGCAATATATAGGAGTTTGTATTATATCTTAGGTCCATAGCTTGTCGTTGGGCAGTAGGCCAACCTTATTATGAAACAAGAACAAAGGTTGAACTACTACATCACGATAGTCTACATTCCTGGGATACTAGCAGATGATATATTATAAAAATATCATATTCAGTAAACGACCAATCAGTTCCTACATCTTGCTACATGGTATCTGGGTTACCCTAGTAATGCAGTATATAGAGATTCATAAATCATGCAATGTCAAAGAAGGATTGGCCAAGCCATGTATATATAGGAATATAAATAAAAAGCCATAGCCCTCGTAAGGCCACCGAGCTATAATAGGATCAGTAATGGTTCCAACACTCTTATAAGGTAGATACTATCTTGGTATAATAATAATAATAATAATAATAATAATAATAATTAGATATTGCATTCCACTAAAATGGATATACCGTATATGATGGACGACCAGAAATACATGATCTTGAGATAATATTTCCTCCCAATGCTTCTATGAGTTTTAAGTACTTAATTAACCATACATTTATATGGAGTCTTGTGCCATTCTCACATGATCATCCTCCATAGATGTCGTACTATAGTACGAGTAGTCTAGGTGTGAATCTATTTTAGTTTTTGAGGGGTCCAATCTAGATTAATCCTAAGCTTAATACAACAATCAATCATACAACTTAATCCCGCCACTACCACTGACCAATTACATGGGTGTCCGTGCAAGAATAATAAATAAATTATAATATAACATGAACAGGATAGCAATACAGTGAACATGTCACATTCCAAAACCAAAATACTGGAGAGTGGGGCAGACAAAGTCAGCTACATATATTTAAGTACACAAGTACCTCGAGATACGGTTACGGCTATCTAGAAGACAAGTGGAAGGACTCTAACATGCTATGACATCAGTCCTAAGTCCAATAAATCATAGTATCTCAATCCAGCAACAAAGTAACATGATTATATCATATATGAAAGTAAAGAGCCATCCCAGAATACATATCATCTACAGTCATGAATCTAGTGAATACAAAATGATTATGGCACAGGTCTTACTTATGTGTTTTTGGTTTTTTGTTGTTCACTTTGAGCCTCCTTTATGGTACTTGTTGCTTGGAATTTTGACCCCACTGGTTTTGTTTTTTCATATTTACCTGTGGAGCCGAAGGATCTTCCTTACTTTTTGTCGGATGGCCCGCACTCGGAGGATTGTGGCTCGGATCAGCGAGTGGGTTACCTTTTATCTCCTACTATATCTTGTACTCTCATTTTGTGGTATTTAGCCAAGGATATGTATTAGTCCTTGTTTCTGGATTTTTTTCCTTTTTTTTATAGACGACGTTGATATATATTTTGGACCATGGCTAGTTGTACATTTATGTACCTTTATAGATTCAGTTAATGTATTTTTATATTATGTCAGGTCTCATGATTATATATGCATATTTGTTTGGGACACCATACCCATCGCTTATATGATTTACTCTTTACTGCTTCTTGTGTTGATTGGATTGAGATAGGAATTATCTGACTATAGGAGTCATCAGTGGCATGTTAGAGTCCTCTCACTTGTCTTCTTGATAGCCGTGATTTCCATACGATATATTTATACCATGTACAGGGTAGTTGGCCTAGTCCGTCCCCGTATTTACCCAGTATTTTGGGAGCGAGGCATGACAAGATTTTATTGGTGGCCCATGCAGGTCTATTTTTCAGACTTATGGGGGATTCATCATGTTAGAAATCTCAATCCATAATTTTGGCTTCCTTGAAATTCTTTTTACAATGTTATATTTTGATATCCTTGACCTGATAAGTTGCTTATTTCTATTTGATCTTTTCTTATCCATTATCGATTGCTAGTGTCCTTATTGTTCAAAGGCACTGCTGAGAATCCTATGTTAGAATCCCATCAGTCAGTATTAGTGGTAGGTTAGCAGTCAGTCAAGGTAGTGTCAACAGAGTATCTAGATATTGATGGAGCATAGTGGGTAGGGAATATCATAGGTATTTTATGTCGAAGACTTGTATCTAGGGGGAGTACAGATTAGATTAGGACAATACCAATCATCTATTCAGTCAGCATATCCAGTCCGGTCTATTATAGAGGCAGCACGAAAGCATGAGCATATAGCCAGAATGACTACATCTACAGATGAGGTTCGTAAGAGGAATCGTACACCCATGTCAGCCTCTTTATTTCAACATCCCTCAGCAGTACCAACACCAACATGTAGCCATCCGTACCCATACAAGGAGATTCCAGTCGTATGTTCCTACTACAAAACTGTCATACCCCAGTCCCAAAATATGTAGGACTAGGAATACGTAAGCATGTCAGCCGTATGTATATGGAAACTCTAATATATGGAAACCATAACACATACGTACGTTGTATTATGAATAACAATTCACAAGTGGTATATAATGTCACAAGTCATAGGCAATACTAATCTCATCCACAAAACCAAATAGATATAAATAACTAAATATGGAAATGAACCAATATAGAATAGTCCAGAAGAACTTAATAGTTGGGTGGAGACAAATCCACTACCAAACTAGAATATGAAAGAAAATATAATAAGTACATCATCTAGTGATCAGAGAGGCTCAAAGGAAAGAACTCCTCAAAAGAGAGAGAAGTAGCAATTCCTGATCCGTGCTCCTTCAAATAGTCATGATCGTCTACACCTGAAAAGGGACCAGGTCCTTAAAGGGACGTAACAAGATACATAAAAGCATGCCACAATGTAGAAAAAATAAATATTTCAAAAGATCTCCTAAAAATTCTATGTGAAATACACTTTTGAGAAAAATATTCCTAATGAGGAGCTCTCGACTCATACAAGTGTTCGGCACACCTAGTACTCAAACGTGTCACTAGCGACAAATCTAGAGAAAAAGTAAATAAATGCTCAACACACGTAGTGTTCGGTTAAGTCACCTGTAGCCAACTAGAGGAAAAGTAAATAAACATGAGAGCCCCTACACTAACAGTTTTCCTCCCCACCCCCATGATCTTATATATTTTGTCTCCACAACACGATGATACCTCTAAATAACTATTAAGTCTTCTAGCATGCAATTCTATTAGAAGTTATTGCCGATCGCACGTCCCATAAGTATCGCTGACCACTCAATACGTAGATCCATGATCTATATGAGACTCACAACTCATATAACACATGTGTCAGGACCATATGAAACATAAAGATGCCTCACTATAATGAGGTGGTCTCTTAAATCTAGGTCAATATGCATAACAAAAGACGATGCCATATGTCGTTGCACCCAAGTTTTCTTAGACGCACAGTTTAATAATATATATATAAGAAAATAAATGACAGAAATAAAATATGCAGATGTGAATGTTAATAAACAATAGTAGTGGTAAGGTATACTTTCCTGCCAAGCAATCAATGTAGTATAGATGTCCAAACGATAAGCACAATGAATCAGAAACTATGGAATCTGAACGAACATTTCTGGATGCTAAAATAAATATCAATAATATTTCCATAAATAATGAGATAGTCAAAAAATCTACTTTTTCATCCAATTTGGACACAGGGCTAAAACGGTCATTTCGTGTCAAAGCAGTGTCCAGATGTGGGCCACTTTGTACCAAAATATGTACCAAGGGTAAAGGTCTCTAAATAGGATAAATTATAGGTCAAACGGATTCTAATTGATGATACAAACTCAACGGTATTTCCATTTTTGGATTTCGGCGAGCCGATCACAAAATTGCTCATCAAGTCGAATCGTGGGACCAGTAAAATGGTGATTTGTTGATTGACTCAGAAGTGAAAAAAATTTGGATCACAAGACAAGCCCGGCTCTGCGAGTCCAATGGCACAAGTTTCGTTACGATCTGAAGAGCATACAAAAACTAATTGGGTATTTTGTAAAATACTGATATGGAGGACTTTTTATGGATATGGGTTAATTCTGGCACGCATACGCCCAAATCAAATTTCGGGAAAGCCAACACGTCAGGATAGACCATACACGCCTTTATTTGTGTGCAATTGGTTCATGACGAGGTGGTCCAGTTTGGCGGGGCGCAATCCGTATCAAAAAAAATTGGATTTTGAAAACATGGTTTTTTTGTTGTTAGTTTGGAAACATAATACTTTGACAAATAAGACTGTAAACCCCCTCGATTTATTCCATAGATAGTCAGGTTGGATTTGGAAAATTTTGATTTTAGCAACAGATGTTGAGGTTTAGAGTGGAGTTAAGTTGTCTGGTATTTTAATTCATTTAATTAAACCCTTGGCGCGCCCTATCATTGTTTGATTATTCGGAGCCCAATATCAACCCATAAATTCCGTTTAATTATTGTACTTCTGACTTGACCTGCCAAATTAGGCACTGGACTTTTCTGTCACTTAAAATCAGTTTTTCGTTGTGCTCTAAATTAATTGCACAATTTTCCAAAATCGTAACCCATATTTAATTCTGTGTCGGACACTTGTGTCGTTACCCTAAATTTTGAGATACCAACTTAACCCGTTGAGCAGAACCAACTAAAGGGTCCAAGACTGACTCCAAGCCCCCACCATTTTTGACCTTTGCGTCATTTTCGAAATTTGACCCCAAGTGCCCCCATTTAATTCAAGAGCGCGGGATACTTTAATTCTATTTAAATCGGGGATACCAATTTTGCCTAATCCTATTTAAATTCTTAAATAATCACGTTGGCCATAAAATTAAACCCGTGCCAAACCCCCAACACCCCCTTGCCATACAAATCAACAACCGTATTTTTCTCCACAATTTTGGTGTCATTTTATGTGTCCGTGCAATTTCTCAAATTTAAGGGGATAAATTGCAATTTAGTAATTTTGGGTGCCCTCACCCCATTGGCCAAACTAAATGGAGAGGTTACAAAATTGGGTCTTAATTTCACCCATCCATTCACCACTCTTCATGAAGAAATCATTTTTCTTCATGACAAATCTCCACCCTCCATTTTAAATAGGAGCATCTCCACCCTCCATCAATTCACAATCCCCTATAAAACATCACATCCCCCACCCTCATAACTCACCATCGGCCCTAATCCCAAAGAAAACCCCTCTCTCCTCACTCCTCCATAAACTCTCCATGCAAAAGCTTCTCCTCTCTCCATTATTTTCCTTCTTCTTCTTCCTTTATTTTCCCTCCTCCCCACTGTGGTTCACCCGACTCCAGTGCATCCACCCCCGTTCGGCCAGCCGACCCTCCCGCGCGGCCTGAGCAGCAGCCCGACTCCGACGGAGTACCGACTGCCACCTACTCCGGCCTGTCCCCGACTCCGGTGGACACTACACCCAGCCGACTCCGGTCTCTTTCCGCCGGTGCTGTGAACTTCCCCGTCCGGCTTAGAGCTTCACGACGACTCGACAGCGGCTCCACGGCCCGACTCCACAGCCCGACGCGGCTATGAACTTTCCCCCCGACCGCGACTATATCCCCGACGCCGACTGTACGACTCCGGCGACTGTGCACGATCGACCTCCTTCCGGTCCATCCCGCGGCAGTTCCCACTTCAGTCCCGTCCGGCTGTGTTTTCCGACCCCCCCCCCGACCGCTTGTCAGCCCAGCACAGCCCTACTCCGGCCACCCTCTCCGACCAGCAAGTCTCGTCGAGGTATCGACTTCCCCCCTCTCTCTATATATATATATATATTTGCTATAGTAGTTAGGATTAGTGTATTATATGAAGTGTGAGCATAACTAGAGTCATGTTGGTACATGATGTTGTGGATAAGAATGGGATAAGAGCAGAAGAAATAAGTTCTTATTGTGATTGTTAGGATTTATATTGGATAGTATAGTTTAGTACTTGAACATTGCTAATTAAATTGAATGATAATAATATGACTTGAGGTTAAGGTTAATGGTAAACTTGGAGGTTTAAATTGTCATCGGAATATCAATATGGATTTGAGTGAGAGAATATTGAGCTTAAGGGTTAAACACATTTATGGATATGCATGGTAATCTGTAGGGTTGAGCAGTGTTTGCGGATGAAATAATCCGTGGGTTGAGGAAGACCTAATATCTAATGAGTAAATATGGTCAGGGAGTAAGCATACCTGAACTACTGAACCACGTGAAGAATATGGTAAGAATGAGGATTGGTCGAGGAGAGTGTACAGATGACTAGTTGATGGACTATCGTACCGTTAGTTAATTATAGTCAGCCCTCTAGTATCTTGTCCCTGTGAGTCGTAGAATAGATTATTAATTCTGGGTTGTATCTCATCTCTAGGTACTGCAGGACCTGAGGACTTGGACGAGGTACAAGATTCCCGTCATCAGCAGCCGCACGCAAGCAAGTGTACCTTGCCACCCTGTATTTCAGTTTACAGATATTTGTTGTTCTTTATGTACTTCGTGCGTGTGATTTTGTTGACGTTCGATACTTCACATTCGGATCACAACCGGGTGTTGACATTCGACGTAACGTCTTAGAATAATTGCTAGATGCTTCATAGCACCTCGATGCACACACCTGAGTACATCGATACCCCAGGACACAGTTACACTGTGATCGTGCCAGATTCCTGTATCCTGATACTGACATCATGACCAGAGACTGGGACGACCTTAGGGTCGCGTCTATTGAGTTATTTTCTTTGTGTCGAGACTGTAGTTAGAGGTTCAGGTTCAACGCACAATCGTTGACCGCTTGGAAAGGGGAAGACAGTTACTAGACGTTTGGGCTACTCTGTACGCGCTTATTGGCGTGCTGTCGTAGGCACCCAAAAATAAAATCTTTACTCTTGAAATAATATGTAGTAGTGAGAGTAAGGATCGTTCCCACGGAGAGTAATTAGTTTGATCTTTATGCTATGTAAAATAAGATTGGGGGAGAGTTTTTATCAAAAGAAAATTAAGAAGAGCTAAAAACAATTAAAGTATTAAAACAATCAAAGAAATAAATGTTGGTCTCAGTCAACATCCACCATTGGAATCTTAAAACTGATCATCGATGCAAGTATATATTAATTCATACTTTGAATATTCATCGTTGGAATTATTTTCCTATCTCCTTCAGCCATAATTAATTAAAAACAAGCGATCTAATTAACCTTAACTACTAAATAACCCCAGACAAGCGCTAAAGGTTTAATCTAGTAGCGTATTAAACTCGATGAGATCGATGAAGCAAAATAACACAAGCACACGCGGTTGCATTTAATTTTGTCAAAAATTTTCCTCCTAAGATCTAATAAAACAAAGCAGTTCATTAAATCTTGGTTGCTTCACAAATTAGAGGGATCGAACAATTACGGATTCGATATCTAATTTAGTATTAGATTGTCATGAATAATAAACTAGTATGCATCCTAGTCATTAAACAAGATAATCATAAAAATATGCATAAGAAAATATTCGATACTTAAAGCACAAATCAAAAATATAAACACAAATTAGATCTCACAAGTTTTTATTCATTCCGAGGCTTCCGTTTCCTTCGACCAACAAGACTTTTAGCTCCGCATGTTCAAGAAAATTTCAAAAGAATATTGGAGAAGAGGAAGAAGAGTTGTGGGTTGTTCTCCTTTTTCCTCTTGATCTCTACCCCTTTTATACACTCTAAATAAGTGTTTGAAGATCACAATATCTTCCCAAAAATCCTCTAAGAGTTACAACAACCCAACAATAAAATAAAATCTTTGAATAAGTTGGGAAATGGTTATATCAACTCCACTTTTTGTGCATAGCATAGTTGTCTCAACTTCAAGCGTGATTTGGTCCATGATGTAGCCAGAATCTCGGGAAAATCAAAACAGCAAAATTGTGCCTCTATCACTTAGCTTTCCGAATCAATTTGTATCAGCTCAATTGGACTTCGGATGAGCAAGTTATGACCATTTTTCTACAAGGTGTCAGAACTGTCCAGAATTGATAATTAGCTCCATTTTGCTTTTAGTGACTCCAATTGTATCCTAGATCAAAATATAAAAATAATGAGTATCTTTAGACATTAAATGAGCATAAAGGAGTATACATTAAGGAATAAAAATATGATATTTTATGTTCTCATCAAATACCCCCACACTTAACCTTTGCTCGTCCTCGGACAAAACTCTAATTTATTTTTCCAAAAAGAAATCAAGATTGCAATGTCATAAATAAATAATAACCAAGTTCTTCAAAACTCATAACATATCATGAACATATATTCTTAAACAACTTCTAATTACTTAGTAGGTATTTTTACTTGAAAAATGGAGTAAACTAAATAGGTAGACCCTCACGGGAATAAACACTAAACTCTCATGTGTTTGAAGGTATATATTTCTCTCGAATTCATTCCAAAAGAAATGCTCTACCATAAGCTTGTATATTTTTTCATTCTCCACCACTGGGATCACATGCATAACATAAATCATAAGGACTTTTCATGGGTTGTAACATGGCTTAGGATTAAGGTGGGATATATTTAGGAATGTAGCTCAAAAGCCATCAAAACTAGTGGAGCAAAAATGAATCAACTCAATCTCAATATAAAACATGTAAAATCAATCACTCCATTTCTTTTCTTTTTCTTTTTTTTTACCTTTTATTTTTTTTAACAATAATGGAACTTAGGAAATTTGAGGATAAAAATATGTTCCATTTTGTTGGTTATAACCAAACCACAAATTTAGATACCCCCACAATTATTTTTTTCGTACACCCATACATATCATAATGATCAACAATGCTCCACTAGCTTTGCGACTTGGGTAAAGGTATAAATATTATTGGTTGAAAGCTTGTAATGTGGGTATACCAAGAAAAAGGCAATAAAGCTCAAAGGGGTTCAACAAAAAGAAAATTAATTACAAGGTGGGCTATTTGGCTTATGTAACGCATAACAAAGATGGCCTTAATCATGTTCATGCATGCATGTGTCAATGTGACCTCGAAGAGAATCAAAGCAAGTTCTAGAGAAACAAATCAGTGGAAGAATATCTCTCATGAAAGAATAATGAGACTGATGTGTCAGTCTAAAGGCTCAAATCCTCACTGGCTTTTGTCTACCAATTTAGATACTACCATTTTCAATAAAAAATAACTAGACTAATTAATTCTAAGTTGAAAAAATATTATTTATTCAATCATGTTATAAATTTTTAAAATTTAGTTTAATCTTACTCATGACATACACAACCAAAAATCATTAAAAACCACAAAAACAAAATCCTTTTATTTAAAAAAAATCTCAATTATTATTATTATTTTTTTTTTTTTGAGAAAAACACAAACTCAAACTGCTTAAAAAAAAATTAAATCTTTCCCCCACACTTAAAACAGACATTGTCCCCAATGTATGATTAAATGCAAAGAAAAGACAAAATAACAAAAAATAAAATGCGAGAATAAAAATAAACTTCCCTTGGGTTGCCTCCCAAGCAGCGCCTTTGTTTAATATTGTCGTTGGCTCGACTCTATGCACACTTGATATAACTAGGCAGGAGTTTCAAGTCTAGAATGCATACCTGCAAAATAGAAGGTAAAGGTCTTTTGTCATTAATTGGTAACAAAATATATGGAATGTTACCTGACTGTTGTCTTTTTGGAAGATCGTTCAACACTACAACAGTTTTATGTAAGTGAGTACTCAAAGTTAACTCATATTCTTTCTCAAAATTCTCACTGATGGCAACTTTTACTCCATCTTTTCCATCAAGTTTAAAAACTTCTTTTCCATTAGGTACTACATCATCGTTAGGAATGTTCGTGTCTGCAACGATATTTTTCTCTTCTTCTTCTTTTGATGATGCACATGCTTCTTTTTCTGGAATTTCAACTTCTTTACAACTTCTCAAAATGATTGAACTTACAGTTTCTTTTGGATTTACTATCGTGTCAGATGGTAAGTTCTCCAAGCTTTGTGCCTCTAGCTTATTAATTGCAGTTGTCATTTGACTCATTTGATTGTTCAAACTTTCGATACTAGCCCTCGTCTCCTGTTGAAATTGTAAATTATTAATGGCAATAGACTTAACAATATCTTCTAAAGACATACCAGAATTAGAAGTTTGGCTTTGTTGTAGGTATTGCTGCTTGTATTGCTGGTAACTTGGGCAATTTTGAGTTGCTGGTTGATTTAATTCTGGACTCCCATAGGTGAGATTGGAATGATCTCTCCATCCTATGTTGTACGTGTCTGAATAGGAATCATACTTCATTTCTGGTAGTCCAGGAAAACCACATTCCGTATTCACTTGTTCATTGGACTCCTCTTGGAGAGTTGGACACATATCGGTTGGATGCCCTGATACTAGACAAATCCTACAAGCCTTTGTTGTTTTCATGTTACCTACAACCATCTGACGAATAAGAGAAGTTAAACAAGAAATTTGTTGTTCTAAGGAAGAAATATTTACCTCATCCGCATGCCTAGATGGAAGATCTAGCCAAGTGCCAAATATTTGAGAATTGGCCGCCATTTCCTGTTACCGAAATTTTTTTTTTTTTTTTTTGCTAATAGGCAAAAAATTATTTGATCACAAGAACGAAATAAAGATCACAAAAAGCACAAAAATCAACTAAAATTACTCCCCGGCAACGGCGCCAAAATTTGGCGTGCTGTCGTAGGCACCCAAAAATAAAATCTTTACTCTTGAAATAATATGTAGTAGTGAGAGTAAGGATCGTTCCCACGGAGAGTAATTAGTTTGATCTTTATGCTATGTAAAATAAGATTGGGGGAGAGTTTTTATCAAAAGAAAATTAAGAAGAGCTAAAAACAATTAAAGTATTAAAACAATCAAAGAAATAAATGTTGGTCTCAGTCAACATCCACCATTGGAATCTTAAAACTGATCATCGATGCAAGTATATATTAATTCATACTTTGAATATTCATCGTTGGAATTATTTTCCTATCTCCTTCAGCCATAATTAATTAAAAACAAGCGATCTAATTAACCTTAACTACTAAATAACCCCAGACAAGCGCTAAAGGTTTAATCTAGTAGCGTATTAAACTCGATGAGATCGATGAAGCAAAATAACACAAGCACACGCGGTTGCATTTAATTTTGTCAAAAATTTTCCTCCTAAGATCTAATAAAACAAAGCAGTTCATTAAATCTTGGTTGCTTCACAAATTAGAGGGATCGAACAATTACGGATTCGATATCTAATTTAGTATTAGATTATCATGAATAATAAACTAGTATGCATCCTAGTCATTAAACAAGATAATCATAAAAATATGCATAAGAAAATATTCGATACTTAAAGCACAAATCAAAAATATAAACACAAATTAGATCTCACAAGTTTTTATTCATTCCGAGGCTTCCGTTTCCTTCGACCAACAAGACTTTTAGCTCCGCATGTTCAAGAAAATTTCAAAAGAATATTGGAGAAGAGGAAGAAGAGTTGTGGGTTGTTCTCCTTTTTCCTCTTGATCTCTACCCCTTTTATACACTCTAAATAAGTGTTTGAAGATCACAATATCTTCCCAAAAATCCTCTAAGAGTTACAACAACCCAACAATAAAATAAAATCTTTGAATAAGTTGGGAAATGGTTATATCAACTCCACTTTTTGTGCACAGCATAGTTATCTCAACTTCAAGCGTGATTTGGTCCATGATGTAGCCAGAATCTCAGGAAAATTAAAACAGCAAAATTGTGCCTCTATCACTTAGCTTTCCGAATCAATTTGTATCAGCTCAATTGGACTTCGGATGAGCAAGTTATGACCATTTTTCTACAAGGTGTCAGAACTGTCCAGAATTGATAATTAGCTCCATTTTGCTTTTAGTGACTCCAATTGTATCCTAGATCAAAATATAAAAATAATGAGTATCTTTAGACATTAAATGAGCATAAAGGAGTATACATTAAGGAATAAAAATATGATATTTTATGTTCTCATCACTTATATATGTATATGTAGTGATCCTGTATTATAGTGTAGTGGTATCACCCGTGTGTCTCTGTGCTCGGAGCTACGGTACGACCCGTGTATCTCTGTGTTTGGAGCTACAGTTTTATTTTGGACAGCCCACGCGTCGAACATTGTCTTTAAATGGTGTCACACTTGTTTGGTTATGCTAGAGTACCCTGTTGTTGCACTTGTACTTTATGTTTACTTGGCATATTGTATTTTTGTACCTTGTTACGTCCCTCTGAGGACCTGGTTCCCTTCTAGGTATAGGCTACGAGGATTACCCGGAGGAGTACGGACCGGGCATCTATCCAACAGCTGTACTCACTGCCGAGGACGAGGTTATTCCTGAGGACTTCGCCTGATCGCTGGTAGTGACTCTTTTCTTGGGACAGTATCATTACCTAGTTACCTGCTGCCGTCCCAAGTTATCTTATTGCTTACTTTTATTCCAGTATATTTGTACTAGCGGGTTTGTTCCCGTGTGACTACTCTAGTATTTGTATTTCATACTTATCTGGATATTTTCTTCCTGCACATTAGTTGTTGTATTTTCTTCTATTGTGCTCTTATATTGCTGCCTGTGGATGAGATTTAGATTGAGTATACTTGTGTTATGTGTTGGGTTATTCATTGTACTTTACAGCTTAAGTGTACTTCGACGGGCCCATTAGATTGGAATGTCTGCCGAAGTACGCTGCTGGCCATTGCCACGTGTCTCGGTTTCTTTACCTATGGAACCGGGGCGAAGACAAGGTTTTTGTGGTGGCCCATGTAGGTCCGATTTAAATTATCTTGGTCACCTGACTGTGCCAAGCGAGCCTGCAAATTAGGAATATAGGTTATGATTGTTGAATAGGATCTCAATCCATAATCGATTTTAAAAAACTCTTTGTATGTGATTATCGCCCTTGGACTTCCAATTTGCATTCGTTCAATCTTCTTCGATATCGCTATCCTTATTTCTCGTTCCCTATTATTTGGGAAGACAAATGCTTGTGACTGATGATTTCCCTCCAGAAGAAGATCGAAGACCAGATGGCAGAAGACAGAATTCGTATATCTTTCTCTGAGAAGATTATTACCTTATCAGGATAGATTGTTGGGTTCTTTGGATTCTAGAACTAGTGTAGAAGGTTGGCAAGAGAGTTGGACCCAGTAGTACCCTACCCGTGCTTGAGGTAGCAGTGATCTTGGAAGTACTGAGAACTAGAAGGATTATTGATCATGACCTAGAATAATTTATGGAAATGCATAGCCTGATGATAGAAACTAGTGGTTGTATATGATAGCAATACCAGGAATGACATTATGGACTAGAGGAGATAAAATTTCAAGCTCTCACTTGGAAGATGATGATCTAATACCAGAAATTTTAGTATGTGCTTGAGTGATACCATTATTGTACTATGCGACTTGGAGAGATAAATAATGAAAAGAAGAGAACTCGAGGAATAAAAATTTTAGGGAAAAATTGAGGAGAAGAGAAATTATACTTTAGGCAAGGGAGAAAATTTTCTTTTAAAGGATTAGTGTGGTAAACAGAACAGGAGGATTTATTTTGAGGTTAAGTCTGAAAGATGACACCATCCTAGCATGAGTTGATTGAGCCAATACCACGCGACACTAGATTGTCAACGTAGTTGCATTTATATTTTTAGGCCACCAGGTTACCCTGAGTTAAGTTCAGAAAGCCCAGGAGTATGGTGCCCATCTACCTTAGGGGTATACAATACAGGAGGTGAACCAGTGTACCACCATGTTATATCAGAGTTTGAGGATGTGATCCTAGATAATCTTTCCGGCCTGCCACCTGACAGATAGATAAAATTTGCTATAGAGTTGACTCCAAGAGTGGAGCCAATTATTTTTCCGTCATCAGACTAGCACCGAACGAGTTGGTTGAGTTGAAGGTCCATAGTAGAGGATCACTTGGACAAGAGTTTCAGTCGGGCTAGTATTTCTCCATGGGGGGAAAACCCATATTAATTATGCCGAATAAAGATGGGACAGTACAGTTGAATCAGCTAAGTGGCGCATATGTATTCTCGAAGATCGATCTCAGATCAGGCTATCATCAGATCAAGGTACGAAGAGAAGACATTCCGAAGGCGGCGCTTTGGACGAAGTATGTGCTCTATGAGTTTCTAGTCATGACCGTTTGGTTTGACCAACGCGCAAGCAGTATTTATGAGCTTGAGGAACAAGGTTTTCCACCAGTACTTGGATAAGTTCGTGGTGGTGTTCATCGACGTCTTGATATATTCAGAGAACCAGGAGAAGCACGAGAGACATCTCGAGATTGTGTTGGAGATACTGAGAAATGAGAGGCTGTAAGCCAAGCTCAGCAAATATGAGTTATGTTCAGATAGAATAGATAGTCTACACATCAGGACAGCTGAGATTTCTTGAAAAAAACTATCAGACACATGATCTAGGGCTAGTTGTAGTGATATTTGCACTAAAGCGATGGCGACACTACCTTTATGTAGAGCAGATGTTGAGATTTATACAAAACACAGAAAGTCTGAAGAATGCCTACACGCAGAAGGAACTCAACATGAGACAAAGGCATTGGCTAGAATTTATGACAGATTATAATATCGAGTTGCAGAACCACTCTGGCAAGACGAATGTAGTTTATGACTCATCGCCAGTTGTTAGAGGATTTTTAGGAACTCAGGATTGAGATTGTATTGCAAGGCATGGATGGACAGATGGCCAGTCTTGAGGTTCAGTCTAATTTGGTTGAGAGGATCAAGGCAGCATTGCCTACGGACACGAGATTTAGACGACTGCGAGAAAGGACAGAGGCCGACATGCAAAAGGGATTCAAGATTCATGAAGACAGAACATTGAGGTATGGAGATCGCCTATACGTTTCGAGTGGCAAGCTACGCCAAGAGTTGATGACCGAGGCTCATAGCTCGATTTATTCTATTCATCCCGGGGGTACAAAGATGTATTGAGATTTGAGGCAGTATTACTGGTAGCATAGGATGAAGAGAGAGATTGCGAGATTCGTGGCAAGATGCTTGGTATGTCAGCAAGACAAGGCTGAATAACAGAGAACTACAGGACTATTGCAGCTGCTTCCCATTCCCGAGTGGAAGTGGAAACACATTACCATGGACTTCGTCACAGGATTCCCGCGGAGCCATAGCGGGAATAATGCAGTTTGGGTTGTCGTTGACAGACTCACCAAGTCTGCACATTTCTTGCCCTTCAGAGTTGGGCAATCCACAGAGATACTAGCTGACATGTATATGAGACAGATAGTACGATTACATGGAGTTCCTGTCAGCATCGTATCGGATCGTGATTCCAGATTCATATCATATTGGAGTATGCAGGAGAGCCTAGGAACTCACCTCAAGTTCAGTACTGCATATCATCCACAGACTGATGGACAGTCAGAGCGTACGATACAGATATTAGAGGATATGTTGAGAGCGTGCATGATTAATTTTGGAGGATCTTGGGAGGACCACCTACACTTGGTGGAATTCTCCTACAATAACAGTTACCAGGCCAGCATACAGATGACACCTTATGAGGCACTGTACGGCAGGAAATGTAGGTCACCAGTTTGTTGGAGTGACGTGGGAGAGCATCAGATACTTGGTCCAGAGTTGGTGACACAGACAGTAGAGAAGGTCAAGCATATTCAGAGCCACCTGCGTGCAGCACAGGACAGACAGAAATACTGGGCAGATGCGCACCACAGACTATTGGAATTCAAGGAGGGTGACTATGTATTTTTGAGGATATCGCCCACTCGTGGTACCATCAAATTTGGAGGCAGAGGCAAGCTGAGTCCGAGGTACATCGGACCTTTTGACATTTTGGAACGAGTTGGCGAAGTGGCTTACCGTCTTGCACTACCTCCATCATTAGAGGGAGTACATAACATATTTCACGTATCGCAGCTGAGGAGATATGTCGCAGACCCTAGCCACGTGCTTGATCATTCGAAGATTACAGTCGGGCCCAGTCTGTCTTACGTAGAGCAGCCAGTTGAGATCCTCGATCGCAGCGAGAAGACTTTGAGAGGGCAGACGATTCGACTGGTCAGAGTGGCATGGAAGCACTATTCACCAGGCGAGTCTACTTGGGAGCGCGAGGATTCTATTCGACAGCGATTTTCGTACTTATTTGAGGAGCAAGGTACGAATTTACGTACGACAATTGATTACTAGTTGTTTTAAAAAATTTTAGCTATTATCGTGCTTTACTTTTTAATTTCGGGGACAAAATTTTTCTAAGTTGGGAAGAATGTAAACCCCCTCGATTTATTCCATAGATAGTCAGGTTGGATTTGGAAAATTTTGATTTTAGCAACAGATGTTAAGGTTTAGAGTGGAGTTAAGTTGTCTAGTATTTTAATTCATTTAATTAAACCCTTGGCGCGCCCTATCATTGTTTGATTATTCGGAGCCCAATATCAGCCCATAAATTTCGTTCAATTATTGTACTTCTGACTTGACCCGCCATATTAGGCACTGGACTTTTCCGTCACTTAAAATCAGTTTTTTGTTGTGCTCTAAATTAATTGCACAATTTTCCAAAACCGTAACCCATATTTAATTCTGTGTCGGACACTTGTGTCGTTACCCTAAATTTTGAGATACCAACTTAACCCGTTGAGCCGGACCAACTAAAGGGTCCAAGACTGACTCCAAGCCCCACCATTTTTGACCTTTGCGTCATTTCCGGAATTTGACCCCAAGTGCCCCCATTTAATTCAAGAGCGCGGGACACTTTAATTCTATTTAAATCGGGGATACCAATTTTGCCTAATCCTATTTAAATCCTTAAATAATCCCGTTGGCCAGAAAATTAAACCCGTGCCAAACCCCCAACACCCCCTCACCATACAAATCAACAACCGTATTTTTCTCCACAATTTTGGCATCATTTTATGTGTCCGTGCAATTTCTCGAATTTAAGGGGATAAATTGCAATTTAGTAATTTTGGGTGCCCTCACCCCATTGGCCAAACTAAATGGCGAGGTCACAAAATTGGGTCCTAATTTCACCCATCCATTCACCACTCTTCATGAAGAAATTATTTTTCTTCATGACAAATCTCCACCCTCCATTTTGAATAGGAGCATCTTCACCCTCCATCAATTCACAATCCCCTATAAAACATCACATCCTCCACCCTCTAACTCACCACCGGCCCTAATCCCAAAGAAAACCCCTCTCCTCACTCTTTCATAAACTCTCCATGCAAAAGCTTCTCCTCTCTCCATTATTTTCCTTCTTCTTCTTCCTTTATTTTCCCTCCTCCCCACTGTGGTTCACCCGACTCCAGTGCATCCACCCCCGTCCGGCCAGCCGACCCTCCCACGCGGCCTGAGCAGCGGCCCTACTCCGACGGAGTACCGACTGCCACCTACTCCGGCATGTCCCCGACTCCACTGGACACTACACCCAGCCGACTCCGGTCTCTTCCCGCCGGTGCTGTGAACTTCCCCGTCCGGCTGAGAGCTCCACGATGACTCGACAGCGGCTCCACGGCCCGACTCCACAGCCCAACGCGGCTGTGAACTTTTCCTCCGACCGCGACCGTGTCCCCGACGCCGACTGTACGACTCCGGCGACTGTGCACGGTCGACCTCCTTCCGGTCCATCCCGCGGCAGTTTCCACTTCAGTCCCGTCCGGCTGTGTTTTCTGACCCCCCCCCCACCCCCGACCGCTTGTCAACCCAGCACAGCCCTACTCCGGCCACCCTCTCCGACCAGCAAGTCTCGTCGAGGTATCGACTTTCCCCCTCTCTATGGATATATATATTTGCTATGGTAGTTAGGGTTAGTGTATTATATGAAGTGTGAGCATAACTAGAGTCATGTTGGTACATGATGTTGTGGATGAGAATGGGATAAGAGCAGGAGAAATAAGTTCTTATTGTGATTGTTAGGATTTATATTGGATAGTGTAGTTTAGTACTTGAACATTGCTGATTAAATTGAATGATAATAATATGACTTGAGGTTAAGGTTAATGGTGAACTTGGAGGTTTAAATCGTCATCGATATATCAATATGGATTTGAGTGAGAGAACATTGAGCTTAAGGGTTAAACACATTTATGGATGTGCATGGTGATCTGTAGGGTTGAGCAGTATTTGCGGATGAAATGATCCGAGGGTTGAGGAAGACCTAATATCTAATGCGTAAATACGGTCAGGGAGTGAGCATACCTGAACTACTGAACCACGTGAAGAATATGGTAAGAATGAGGATTGGTCGAGGAGAGTGTACAGATGACTAGTTGATGGACTATCGTACCGTTAGTCAATTTTAGTCAGCCCTCTAGTATCTTGTCCCTGTGAGTCATAGAATAGATTATTAATTCTGGTTTGTATCTCATCTCTAGGTACTGAGGGACCTGAAGACTTGGACGCGATACCAGATCCCCGTTATCAGCAGCTGCACGCAGGCAAGTGTACCTTGCCACCCTGTATTTCAGTTTACATATATTTGTTGTTCTTTATGTACTTTGTGCGCGTGATTTTGTTGACATTCGATACTTCGCGTCCAGATCACAACCGGGTGTTGACATTCGACGTAACATCTGAGAATAATTGCTAGATGCTTTATAGCACCTCGATGCACGCACCTGAGTACATCGACACCCCAGGACACTTACACTGTGATCGTGCCAGATTCCTGTATCCTGATACTGACATCATGACCAGAGACTGGGACGACCTTAGGGTCACGTCTGTTGAGTTATTTTCTGTGTGTCGAGACTGTAGTTAGAGGTTCAGGTTCAACGCACAATCGTTGACCGCTTGGGAAGGGGAAGACAGTTACTAGATGTTTGGGCTACTCTGCATGTAAACTCTCTCACCCAAAATAGGTATTTTGTGTATATTTTATATTATTATATTTATTATAGATGTTGAATTTATTTAGAGTATTCTCTTAGTTAATTAGAAAATAAATTTTTTAGTATATTTACTTGTATAAATATTTATTTAGAATTATTTTTAGGCTATTTTAGATTATTGGGATTTTTCCATAATCTTTAGTTAATTAAAAACTAGTAACACTAATTTTTTAGGACTTTGAAGAATTTATTTTATGTTAAAACTTAATTAAAAATATCCCAAACTTTTATTTTAGGTTATAAATAATCAAATATATTTTCTAGAATTTTTGGGGAATTTTCTGATTATTTTTAGCATTTATTTTGAGTTAATTATGAAAAACTGAATTAAAAACTAATTTCTGAAAAAGAAAACCCAAAAAATAATTAATTATGCCCAGTCAGCAAACAGGGGGCCCACCTGTCAGCCTCCCGCAGCGAACAGTGCCGGGCCCGCCTGTCAGTGACCGCGGGGTGAAGCCGAGCCGACCTCGAGCCGAGCCGAGTCAGAGTTCGACTCGGACTCAGCTGAGCCGAGCCGCGTCAGTTTCGGACCGTCCGATTCGGACGGGGCAGCGTGGATGGCTGCCACGTGGCACTTTCTGAGCCGCGGCTGCACTCTCTCTCCTCAATATATGTAAACCCCCTAGACCAAAAATTTATATTTATTAATTTAGATAACGAGATTAGGGTTAATTGTGGTCCTATTTAGTTTATTTATTATTTATTATTTATTTGTGCAGTGTTTTATCGCTTAGGACACCTTACCGTTGTCCCGATATTTAGGACACTACCTTAGCTGTTGCCCTAAACCGAAATCCACATATTTGACCTAGACACGTAAACCCATCATATCGAATCAGGAAAAAACCCCGGATATCGATTTTTGTGCCAGATTTTAGGCGCACAAAAGTCGTTACAAACGTCCGCGCGCGAATTATTAAATTTGCGTAATTACGTTCGTTGTCCGTTCCAATCGGAATTGAGACCCAACCTCAATCAGTTTTGACCAACCCAGACCACGATGACATTGTACACTGAGCCTACTACACCAAGGACCCTTGTCCAACCAAATTCAGACTCCCGATTTTTAATTAAATTAAATTAGAAAACACCGTTACATTAATTATGAAATAATTAATGTGGCTACCCAACCTAATTTGTATTGGACCCAAATCCAACCTAAGCCCACATCCATAACCACTAGCCTCATACAAAACACCAAACACCCTCATCGACCAATGAGGAACACCAAACATGGTGTTTGTTTGCATTAAATCCCCAATCCTAGTTATTGTGCAAATACCAATTTATTCAGGGGCTAAATTGCAAAATTGCAATGTGGTGTCCCCCTCTCATTGGCCCAAACCATCATGGAGAAAAGCATGAAATGACAAACCGTAGGCATTGGTTTTTCCCCCCATTTTGCATGTACTTGCACCCCCTTTTTGGGAACCAATCTTGGCCCTACATTCAAATTAGCCTATTCCTAGCCCTCCACACATCTTGATGAGCCACCCCACTCCCCAAAAAAATTCACCCAGCCGGCCCTAATCCCTAGGCAGCCCCCCCCCCCCCACTCTCTCTCCTACATATACATTTATTTACTCATTATATGAATCAAAACCTAAACTAAAATATCTAAAACCTAACTCAACCAAACCACCAGCCGACCTACACCTCCCCTCCCCGAGCTCGACCACCACCACCAGCGGCCACCAACCACCGCCATACCCGACGACCACCGTCGCCAGTCACCACCCCACCTGCCACCAAGAGCTCCGGCCCCCACGTCGCCGGAGCAGCCCGCACGACCGCCCGCACCGTTCGTCACCCGCACAGCGAGTACCCCCGAGCCGAACACCCCGCAGCCGAGTACTCCCCCACCTCAGCTTCTCCGGTCACCAAATTTGGCTGACACCTCCCCCAGCCTGTCCTCCACCACCCTACCAACTTTCAGTCGACGCCGTCGACCCACCGGAGAGCTCTCGCCCCCGCAGCAGAGAGCTACACAGCACCGCGGCTGCTGTTGCCGAAGCCCCCAAGCCTCGCCGGAGCGCCGCCCGGCCACCCCCGCCGGCGACGTCTGACCAGCTCGTCCCCCTCGATCCGACGAACGACTTGGTATAATATTTTATGTAAATTTATTGCATTTTGTACATGAAATATCAGCTGCAAGTTTAAAGATGCAAATGTCGTATTCGTTTCGTATTTAAATACGTATTCTAATTTTATACTGTATATTAATTATTTAACTGAATATATATTCAAAATACCCCTGTAAAATTTTTATAATATATATTTACATAATCCTTTAATGTATTTATAATATATATGAATGTGTATGTATGTATGTATGTACGTATGTATGTATATACATATATATATATATATATATATATATATATGTATATATGAGTATATGTACGTATGTATGTATATTGTACAGTATTTAAAACCATAAATTAAATATAAAAATACTGTGATTTAATATAGAAATAATACTATATTTTTTTTTCATATTAAATATGTATGTGTGTAAGTATGTATTTATTTATGTATGTATGTATGTATGTATGTATGTATGTATGTATGTGTATTTTTTTTGTATATAAATTATTAATTTTATAAATACAAATTATGTCTAAATACATTCTGGAATTTAAAAATATATATAATATATTTTTATATATAAATGCTTATAAGTATTAAGTCTCTATGTGTATATGCATATATACATGTATATAAATATATATAGATGTATATGTGTGTATATATAATATATGTGTATATATAATATATGTGTATTTTGATATATAAATAAATATTGTAGTAGTGTGTATTTTCTGTATGTTATTATATTTAAAATAAGTACGAGTATCTTTGTACCTATACAAAATTATTTCTAAATATATATATGTATTTATATGTATATATATTTATAATATTGCCCAGTTATGTACATATATTTAATATGTGTATTATTAGAATATACAAATTTATACATAAGTACTATTTTGTACAAATAAACAAATATATTATTTAGTATAATTAAATATGATTTAGTATGTATATAAATGCTAGTGTTAGCTAAATACATACAGCCTCGACCCGGTGTCAGTTGTAGATACGGACAGTGTATCCTAGTCGTGCTATTGTAGCGACTGATTTGGACATTACTATATCCTATATAGGATTGCTGGACACTACTGCCGAGACATCAGGAGCAGGGCTTTGGATTTCGCAGCTACCCGGGGCAGGCAAGTATACCTTGCTGATTTACTGCTTAACAATTAAATGTTAAATGTTGCAAATGTATATGAACTGTGCGCGTCCGAGATTGACTCGGGTGCAGTCGACATTGCGTCGATGAGTAGTGTACTAGACCTAGTTGCTAGTTGACTCACCTACTACTGTGAGGATATGTTGATATCCTCCTAGACCATGACACTTTACATGTATCGCGATGATACATTCATATTGGGATGCTGGTCCGCGTACCCGATTCGCTATCGGTGCGTACGACATGCATCACGGACTAGCACGTAGTCTAGAGTAATAAAGTTAGCTGTGACTTGGCATATAGATACGGGATTCTCACGTCGAGTATTCGACTTGTGTTTCCACATTTGGGCGGGGAGGACAACTGATAGGCGTATGGGACATCCACCTCCTTTATTGCAGATACCCCACTCTCGCAGTGGTATGGATGTATATATTATTGCAGATACCACGTCCCTTAGAGTGTTGGACGTTATATATATACAGATACCTCATTCTTCGGAATGATGGACGTTGCAGATACCACACTCTAGAGGACGTTGGACGTTATGCCTACGCCTACCTATACGTTCTGAAGTTGTCCTTACATTACATTCACTTAGATGGTTAGCACACCCCTTACATTCTATTTTATTCAGTACTATATCTGGCATGTATTTTGTATCTTGTTATGTCCCTCTGAGGACCTGGTTATCTCCCAGATCTGGACGAGGCCTATTACTCCACCGTGTACGGGCCAGGTGTGGAGACGAGGTTTGATCTTGACGAGGAGCTTGAGGTTTCACCATCGGAGTACCCCTGATCATTCTTGGTAGGCCTTCCGCCTATGACTGGAGCTCCTTATCTAGTTGGCAGCTGTTTCAGTCACTCTTATTTTCAGTACTCTTATTTCAGACTATCAGTACATTATTTCCATCATTTGTAGTGGGTTTGTTCCCACCGGACATATTCAGTTGTACTATGTCAGTCGACTATGTTTCTTATATTCCAGTCTTTCATTTCAGTATTTACTTGTTATCTGTGGATGAGATTAGACATTGCCTGTTGTTGATATTAGACTTGTTAGATTTAGGACAGCGTAGCACGTTTCGTCAGGATCCATTAAATTGGGATATCCTCGAAGTCGTGTCAGCTGGCCAATGCCACGTGGCCTGGTTCCATATATTTTGGGACTGGGGCGTGACATGGTTTTAGTGGTGGCCCATGCAGGTCATGTTTATCGCTTGTGGTATGGTAACATGCCTAGCGAGCCTGCAATAGGATAAATTACTAGGTCTCATCCACTTGATCATCGCCTTTGAACCTCTTTCGTATCTAATTATTTGAATATCTGCATCCTGTTTGATTTCCGTACTCTTTTAATGTAGTTCCATCACTTGCGGCGGGATGAACTTGCGCAGTGGATGCGAGGCATGCGGAGCCATAGTGCCATCCTCCATCGCACCGAGAGAGGAGACGTCCCAGGGACCACCCGGAGAGCAACTTCAACTACAGGCACCGGTGATCCCCCAGGCCCCGATGATGCACTGGCATCAGATCTCTCCCGACGAGAGGACGCGGCAGCCAGAGGGCCAGACATCGCAGACGATCCCGAGGCAGTACTTCGAGGGGCAGACCTCGAGGGCGATACCGATGCCGCAGTACGAGAGGCCGGCACCCGAGGAGACACCGATGAGGCAGCCGGAGATACCACTACCATCACCTCCGCTATTTCCACCCCAGATGCCACCAGCGGAGGGACAGCACCAGATGTTGCAGTTATTCCAGACTATGATGCATGCGCAGTGGCATCAGACTGAGACCTTGAGACGGAGCTTGATGGCAGATCTAGCGAACGCCAGGAGATTCCATCACGGCCTTTCCTTCGAGTTTCAGAGGTATACCTCTACTCAGGCGAGGATCTCTTATGAAGAAGTTCTATCAGAGGCAAGGATCCAGGAAGCCATAGACGGAGGAGCGAGACATTCCAGCATGAACGTACCATCCAGAGTCCACCCCGGAGCAGGAGGACCGATCCGGCATCCAGGAGTACAGACGCAACAGAGGATTGTGCCGTATCCGCATAGAGAGCTGCCGACATGTCACTATTGCAGAAAGAAGGGACATATCCAGAAGGAATGCAGAAAAAGACTAGGACTGTGCCTGAGGTGCGGATCAACCCGACATCTGGCTCAGGAGTGTTCCCAGTATGTCGATAGACTCCACCGGTCCTAGGTATGTTCGTTGTATTGCTTGATAATTTATAGATATTATGTGTCTATTTTAATTTCGAGGACGAAATTCTTATAAGTTGGGTAGATTGTAAACCCCCTAGACCAAAAATTTATATTTATTAATTTAGATAACGAGATTAGGGTTAATTGTGGTCCTATTTAGTTTATTTATTATTTATTATTTATTTGTGCAGTGTTTTATCGCTTAGGATACCTTACCGTTGTCCCGATATTTAGGACACTACCTTAGCTGTTGCCCTAAACCGAAATCCACATATTTGACCTAGATACGTAAACCCATCATATCGAATCAGGAACAAACCCCGAATATCGATTTTTGTGCCAGATTTTAGGCGCACAAAAGTCGTTACAAACGTCCGCGCGCGAATTATTAAATTTGCATAATTACGTTCGTTGTCCGTTCCAATCGGAATTGAGACCCAACCTCAATCAGTTTTGACCAACCCAGACCACGATGATATTGTACACTGAGCCTACTACACCAAGGACCCTTGTCCAACCAAATTCAGACTCCCGGTTTTTAATTAAATTAAATTAGAAAACGCCGTTACATTAATTATGAAATAATTAATGTGGCTACCCAACCTAATTTGTATTGGACCCAAATCCAACCTAAGCCCACATCCATAACCACTAGCCTTATACAAAACACCAAACACCCTCATCGACCAATGAGGAACACCAAACATGGTATTTGTTTGCATTAAATCCCCAATCCTAGTTATTGTGCAAATACCAATTTATTCAGGGGCTAAATTGCAAAATTACAATGTGGTGTCCCCCTCTCATTGGCCCAAACCATCATGGAGAAAAGCATGAAATGACAAACCGTAGGCATTGGTTTTTCCCCCCATTTTGCATGTACTTGCACCCCCTTTTTGGGAACCAATCTTGGCCCTACATTCAAATTAGCCTATTCCTAGCCCTCCACACATCTTGATGAGCCACCCCACTCCCCAAAAAAATTCACCCAGCCGGCCCTAATCCCTAGGCAGCCCCCCCCCCCACTCTCTCTCCTACATATACATTTATTTACTCATTATATGAATCAAAACCTAAACTAAAATATCTAAAACCTAACTCAACCAAACCACCAGCCGACCTACACCTCCCCTCCCCGAGCTCGACCACCACCACCAGCGGCCACCAACCACCGCCATACTGGACGACCACCGTCGCCAGTCACCACCCCACCTGCCACCAAGAGCTCCGGCCCCCACGTCGCCGGAGCAGCCCGCACGACCGCCCGCACCGTTCGTCACCCGCACAGCGAGTACCCCCGAGCCGAACACCCCGCAGCCGAGTACTCCCCCACCTCAGCTTCTCCGGCCACCAAATTTGGCTGACACCTCCCCCAGCCTGTCCTCCACCACCCTACCAACTTTCAGTCGACGCCGTCGACCCACCGGAGAGCTCTCGCCCCCGCAGCAGAGAGCTACACAGCACCGCGGCTGCTGTTGCCGAAGCCCCCAAGCCTCGCCGGAGCGCCGCCCGGCCACCCCCGCCGGCGACGTCTGACCCGCTCGTCCCCCTCGATCCGACGAACGACTTGGTATAATATTTTATGTAAATTTATTGCATTTTGTACATGAAATATCAGCTGCAAGTTTAAAGATGCAAATGTCGTATTCGTTTCGTATTTAAATACGTATTCTAATTTTATACTGTATATTAATTATTTAACTGAATATATATTCAAAATACCCCTGTAAAATTTTTATAATATATATTTACATAATCCTTTAATGTATTTATAATATATATGAATGTGTATGTATGTATGTATGTACGTATGTATGTATATACATATATATATATATGTATATATGAGTATATGTACGTATGTATGTATATTGTACAGTATTTAAAACCATAAATTAAATATAAAAATACTGTGATTTAATATAGAAATAATACTATATATTTTTTTCATATTAAATATGTATGTGTGTAAGTATGTATTTATTTATGTATGTATGTATGTATGTATGTATGTATGTGTATTTTTTTGTATATAAATTATTAATTTTATAAATACAAATTATGTCTAAATACATTATGGAATTTAAAAATATATATAATATATTTTTATATATAAATGCTTATAAGTATTAAGTCTCTATGTGTATATGCATATATACATGTATATAAATATATATAGATGTATATGTGTGTATATATAATATATGTGTATATATAATATATGTGTATTTTGATATATAAATAAATATTGTAGTAGTGTGTATTTTCTGTATGTTATTATATTTAAAATAAGTACGAGTATCTTTGTACCTATACAAAATTATTTCTAAATATATATATGTATTTATATGTATATATATTTATAATATTGCCCAGTTATGTACATATATTTAATATGTGTATTATTAGAATATACAAATTTATACATAAGTACTATTTTGTACAAATAAACAAATATATTATTTAGTATAATTAAATATGATTTAGTATGTATATAAATGCTAGTGTTAGCTAAATACATACAGCCTCGACCCGGTGTCAGTTGTAGATACGGACAGTGTATCCTAGTCGTGCTATTGTAGCGACTGATTTGGACATTACTATATCCTATATAGGATTGCTGGACACTACTGCCGAGACATCAGGAGCAGGGCTTTGGATTTCGCAGCTACCCGGGGCAGGCAAGTATACCTTGCTGATTTACTGCTTAACAATTAAATGTTAAATGTTGCAAATGTATATGAACTGTGCGCGTCCGAGATTGACTCGGGTGCAGTCGACATTGCGTCGATGAGTAGTGTACTAGACCTAGTTGCTAGTTGACTCACCTAATACTGTGAGGATATGTTGATATCCTCCTAGACCATGACACTTTACACGTATCGCGATGATACATTCATATTGGGATGCTGGTCCGCGTACCCGATTCGCTATCGGTGCGTACGACATGCATCACGGACTAGCACGTAGTCTAGAGTAATAAAGTTAGCTGTGACTTGGCATATAGATACGGGATTCTCACGTCGAGTATTCGACTTGTGTTTCCACATTTGGGCGGGGAGGACAACTGATAGGCATATGGGACACCCACCTCCTTTATTGCAGATACCCCACTCTCGCAGTGGTATGGATGTATATATTATTGCAGATACCACGTCCCTTAGAGTGTTGGACGTTATATATATACAGATACCTCATTCTTCGGAATGATGGACGTTGCAGATACCACACTCTAGAGGACGTTGGACGTTATGCCTACGCCTACCTATACGTTCTGAAGTTGTCCTTACATTGCATTCACTTAGATGGTTAGCACACCCCTTACATTCTATTTTATTCAGTACTATATCTGGCATGTATTTTGTATCTTGTTATGTCCCTCTGAGGACCTGGTTATCTCCCAGATCTGGACGAGGCCTATTACTCCACCGTGTATGGGCCAGGTGTGGAGACGAGGTTTGATCTTGACGAGGAGCTTGAGGTTTCACCATCGGAGTACCCCTGATCATTCTTGGTAGGCCTTCCGCCTATGACTGGAGCTCCTTATCTAGTTGGCAGCTGTTTCAGTCACTCTTATTTTCAGTACTCTTATTTCAGACTATCAGTACATTATTTCCATCATTTGTAGTGGGTTTGTTCCCACCGGACATATTCAGTTGTACTATGTCAGTCGACTATGTTTCTTATATTCCAGTCTTTCATTTCAGTATTTACTTGTTATCTGTGGATGAGATTAGACATTGCCTGTTGTTGATATTAGACTTGTTAGATTTAGGACAGCGTAGCACGCTTCGTCAGGATCCATTAAATTGGGATATCCTCGGAGTCGTGTCAGCTGGCCAATGCCACGTGGCCTGGTTCCATATATTTTGGGACTGGGGCGTGACAATATATATAATAGTTTAAGTTATTTTCTAGGGTTTTTCTTGAGCCAATTTTTGGAGAATTGCCATCTAGGGTTCCTTCATCTTCCAGAAGCCATTGCACATAACTCCGGACTCCAAACGAGGCCTAGTTTCTTGCGTTGGAAAGATATTGAGGTTAGCTTTCTGATTATATAAATTGTTTTTCTAAATTATTAGTATTAAATTCTAGAAAATTCGTAGAGCACAGCATGTCCAAAAATAGACGTGTTTCAATGTTTTCGTAATTCCGGGAGAACCCGAAATCAGAATCATGAACCGTTTAAAGTTTCGAAAAGATAATATCGAGATCATCGATATATATTTTTACAAGAATTTAATTCGAAGTATTTACATACTGTTAATTCTATAGAACTTCTAGGTTAGAATTTAACCATCGGTGCACAATACAAAATTTCTATGTGCCATAATTCCCAAACGAATTTGAATTCGGACGAGCCGTAAATTCCAGCATGTTTTTTACGCTAAAATCTACAGGAAATCATGCATGAAAGTTGAGTTTGTATCGTTTGACTTTTCGGTCAACAGATCGCCTCGATTTGCGTGCCAAGAGTCTCGAGTTGATAAAATTCAGTTCTTTGGACAAAATTAGGGTTTAACAATAAAATTAGATTATAATAAAATTAAAATACTATTTTAGGTTATTTTATTCAGAATTAAAATAGATTAAATGGAGGAACCTATTTATCCACTTTTGTAACCTAACTTGTTTAATTTATGTGACGGGTAGATCGGACGACGCCTTGAGTTGGGACTTCATCCTTTTCAGACCAGGCAAGATACCTTGCCAAATTGCTTATAGTATTTTGCATGCTTAGTATATTTCTGTATATTTATTTCCTTTCTGTATATTTATTGCATGTGTAGTTCCTTTCTGTCATTACTATATATTAGATATGTTGACACACACTTGACACTTAGTATCATAGAGGACAATCATTAGGCGTATGGGCTTTTAACCACTCTGGTAACACCGTAGTCACTAGCACGCACTATGGTGGTCATGTCCGATGGTCGCTACCCCAGAGGTATGTCGATTTGTGGAGTCCGAGGGTCGCTACCCTAGAGGTATGTCGGCTGATGGTGTCCACTGACGAGCGCATGAATTGTGAGGATTAGATCGAGTAGCCTACCCTTGCCCATACGTCAAAAAGTTGTCCTCATTTGTATTCATATAGATGTCTTGTACAGCGTACTTATTTATTTTTAAATAATATGCATGTTTACTGTATTCAAGTTGGCTCGCTTTTCTGTATCTTGTTACGTCCCTTTAAGGACCTGGTCCTCTGCCAGGTGTATCTGTTCTTGAGTATTTGCAGGAGCGCAGATTTGGATGGTTATATATGTTTTGTGGATGTCCTCTCTTCGAGCCCGTGATTGCTAGCTGGTATTCTTATATGGTATTGTTGTGTTGTACTTATTTTGTATTTGCTCTTACATTCGAGTTGGTAGTGGATTTGTTTCCATCCAATTATCATCCTTAGATACTTATGTTGAGATCTAGTTATATAGATGCTGGTTATTCATTTATATTGATTTTCTATGGATGAGATTTAGATTGTACCCTGTGACTTGTGACATATATTTATACCACTTGTGAATTTTATATTCATATTACAGCGTACGTATGGGTTTGGTTTTCGTATATTAGAGTTGCCATATCCATGCGGCTGGCATGCTTACGTGTTCCTAGTCCTACATATTTTAAGACTGGGGCGTGACATATTTTTGTGGTGGCCCATGTAGGTCGAGAGCATATTGTCTCGGTTACGTTATTGTACCAAACAAGCCTGCACCTAGGAATAGAGTATAGGATCTCATCCACAATTGACTATTATTCATCTTCCTCCTATCTGTTCTATCTGAATAATTGCATCCTGCTTGATTCCTGTGCTTCCCTAATAGTTCTTTGAGTATAGCCTTCTGCTAGAATATAGGAACCCCTGTTATTAGGATGATAATTATGGTAGCACACCTATTAAGAATACAACGAGAATATAGACACACCACTAAGTTTAGAATATCTAGTGAACCCTAGAATTTCTTGTCTCTAGAATTGGTTTACCATTACCCCTTGATGTAATATGAAGACTTGAGAGTAGTATAGACACTACTATAGTTAGTTAGAAGTTTGACCATAGTGTTTGACCCTAGTATTGAGGAACCAATAGAAATCCAGGGTTAAATATTAGGGCTGGACCTAACACTTATGGTGAGATAATATTAGAACTATAAACTTAGATCATTGTCTTATTAGTAGCAGACAGTACCTTAGGAAGCCAAGAGCAATGAATATAACGTTTCTCTTGATCATACCTCGAACATAGCAACTAGCATACCACTTTCCCTTAGAAAACTACGATGCTATATAGAGCCCCCTATTTTAATTTCATATATTGTTCCTCTGCGACCTTAGCATTCGCTAATTGTGCGACGACCAAATTTTGTTCCTCTATTCTTCATCTTTCAACTTGTGCCATCTGACACTGCTGATTATAGACTAAGTGAATTTATTCTATGTTAGGATATATATAGCTTGCTAGGAATTTGGTGGTTACTCTTGAATTTTGAAATTGTGTGCTTAGTAGTTAGAACTTGATGGTTTAAGCTATTCTTGTAGATTGAGACCTGGCGCTTATCCCTTAGTTTTAAATTGTGTAACATGTACCCCCACCTCGATACGAGTTAGATCATTTTTCTTTGATGGCCAGTAACTCTTCTATCCTTACTATTGACACTTGCTCCATGAGCGCTATGATTAAGACTTAGGATGACCATGACCTATGTAATGAAAGAGGATACCCTAATAAATACCAAGACCCCTTCCCGTAGACCTTAACAGGAGTTCTACGGTATCCTTAAGGCAATTACAGTATTAGTTAATTGTTATAAGTTGGGTAGCATACCTCACAACCTAGTATCACATAGTCTTTTGCCCTATTATTTAAGTGTAGCTGAATGACATTAATTGTATGCTAGCATAAGACGACAGTGTTTATTCAGACAATAGAATTTTGAGGTCCTTGCCCCATTTGGTCGACTAGCGACATAGACAAGGAGGTTGTATGATAACTATAGAGATTTATAGAGTCTTTATTATTATTGCTTATTCTATTTTTTGTTTTGTTTTTGTGAACTTGAATTGACTTGTACCTTCTTTCATCATCATCTAGCGTACCTATAATTGTTGTACCACCTTGACTTATGCCGCTATTATAGCCTAGTTTTGCAAGCTTATTCTTTCATCAAGCTTGTTCACTATATATGTATTAGTGGATGCATACATTAATACATTTCAGAATCAGTGTACTACGGTCTGATCAACCATAGTGCGCGTGGTTCGCCCTTCGTATAACTACTTTACGTGTATTGAGATATCTAGTAATTAGTAGATGAATGAACTTGCCCTCTAGATATGTCTAAGCATATCGTATCTGTTACATAACTGTACCGATACGAGCATGTGGATAGGCATTACCAAAATAGGACTTCAATCCACAACTGCTTTGACAATTCCTATTTGAATTCTTTAAACGCCTTGATCCCGATACTTCTATTCTATTACCTCGCCCTTGAACTCTTTATTATTGATCTCCGTCTTTCATTATTTCGGAAAGACGAAACCTCGTGCTTGGTATAAGTTTGATACACAGAGAGTACTAGATATACCCCATAGGCCGATCACATACTTGAGGATTATTCTTTCGTAATTAAGGACATATCATATATGATATAATCGGCGTTGAAGCTTTGAGGATTGAATGACATAAGTAAATAAATTAAGGAATATTTTTCTTAAAGTATATTGCCTTCTGTGATAGATGGGTAAATTCTAAGTTGGGTAGCAGTGCATTGGCAACTCGAGAGGAATTTCTTTTAGATTGTGATCGAGTAAGATTATATTGGGAGAGGTTCAAGCCATTTAATTTTGAGAATTTTAGAAGAATGACTAAGATGATGAGGATTAATGAATTTTAAAAATCTTGATATTGAGGACCCAATATTTATACCTTAAGTACATAATTTAAATTTTTGAGTATTGAAGGTAAAATCATCAATTTGAATTTGTAGGATAAATATATAATTTCAGACTTGAACATTGGTGGACTGCATTTAAATTATTTTTCAATTTGATGATTTAAATTAAGAATTAAAATTTGATGGTTGGACTACCTATTTGAAATATTGAGGATGTGAATGGAATTTAAAAAGTTAAAGAATACAAAAAAAATTTATAAGTAAAAATAAGAATAATATTGGACTCGAATTACTTCTAGAGGAGATTATAATAGTTGGAGATCGTGAGGTAAAATTTGATATGGGTTATTTAAATCTTGAAGATATTATATGGATTCAATTTAAATTTGGATATTGATGATTTGGAAAAGTGAGAAGAGATTACAATAGGTTGAATTTTGATTTGAACAATGATTATCTTAATTTTGAAATGATCGTGATAGATTTGAATAGATTTTGTTATTTAAATTTTTGAAAGAGATTGCGATTGACGTACCTTATGTACGAATGTGAAGGATTTAACAAATTATGCCTTATTTTAATTTCGAGGACGAAATTGTTCTAAGTTGGGTAGATTGTAAACTCCCTCACCCAAAATAGGTATTTTGTGTATATTTTATATTATTATATTTATTATAGATGTTGAATTTATTTAGAGTATTCTCTTAGTTAATTAGAAAATAAATTTTTTAGTATATTTACTTGTATAAATATTTATTTAGAATTATTTTTAGGCTATTTTAGATTATTGGGATTTTTTCATAATCTTTAGTTAATTAAAAACTAGTAACACTAATTTTCTAGGACTTTGAAGAATTTATTTTATGTTAAAACTTAATTAAAAATATCCCAAACTTTTATTTTAGGTTATAAATAATCAAATATATTTTCTAGAATTTTTGGGGAATTTTCTGATTATTTTTAGCATTTATTTTGAGTTAATTATGAAAAACTGAATTAAAAACTAATTTCTGAAAAAGAAAACCCAAAAAATAATTAATTATGCCCAGTCAGCAAACAGGGGGCCCACCTGTCAGCCTCCCGCAGCGAACAGTGCCGGGCCCGCCTGTCAGTGACCGCGGGGTGAAGCCGAGCCGACCTCGAGCCGAGCCGAGTCAGAGTTCGACTCGGACTCAGCTGAGCCGAGCCGCGTCAGTTTCGGACCGTCCGATTCGGACGGGGCAGCGTAGATGGCTGCCACATGGCACTTTTCGAGCCGCGGCTGCACTCTCTCTCCTCTATATATATAATAGTTTAAGTTATTTTCTAGGGTTTTTCTTGAGCCGATTTTTGGAGAATTGCCATCTAGGGTTCCTTCATCTTCCAGAAGCCATTGCACATAACTCTGGACTCCAAACGAGGCCTAGTTTCTTGCATTAGAAAGATATTGAGGTTAGCTTTCTGATTATATAAATTGTTTTTCTAAATTATTAGTATTAAATTCTAGAAAATTCGTAGAGCACAGCATGTCCGAAAATAGATGTGTTTCGATGTTTTCGCAATTTCGGGAGAACCCGAAATCAAAATCATGAACCGTTTAAAGTTTCGGAAAGATAATGTCGAGATCATCGATATATATTTTTACCAGAATTTAATTCGAAGTATTTATATACTGTTAATTTTGTAGAACTTCTAGGTTAGAATTTAACCATCGGTGCACAATACAAAATTTGTATGTGCCATAATTTCCAAACGAATTTGAATTCGGACTAGCCATAAATTCTAGCATGTTTTTGACACTAAAATCTACAGGAAATCATGCATGAAAGTTGAGTTTGTATCAGTTGACTTTTCGGTCAACAGATTGCCTCGATTTGCGTGCCATGAGTCTCGAGTTGATAAAATTCAGTTCTTTGGACAAAATTAGGGTTTAACAATAAAATTAGATTATAATAAGATTAAAATACTATTTTAGGTTATTTTATTCAGAATTAAAATAGATTAAATGGAGGAACCTATTTACCCACTTTTGTAACCTAACTTGTTTAATTTATGTGACGGGTAGATCGAACGACGCCTTGAGTTGGGACTTTATCCTTTTCAGACCAGGTAAGATACCTTGCCAAATTACTTATAGTATTTTGCATGCTTAGTATATTTCTGTATATTTATTTCATTTCTGTATATTTATTGAATGTGTAGTTCCTTTCTGTCATTACTATATATTAGATATGTTGACACACACTTGACACTTAGTATCATAGAGGACAATCATTAGGCGTATAGACTTTTAACCACTCTGGTAACACTGTAGTCACTAGCACGCACTATGGTGGTCATGTCCGATGGTCGCTACCCCAGAGGTATGTCGATTGATGGAGTCCGAGGGTCGCTACCCTAGAGGTATGTCGGCTGATGGTGTCCACTGACGAGCGCATGAGTTGTGAGGATTAGATCGAGTAGCCTACCCTTGCCCATACGTTGAAAAGTTGTCCTCATTTGCATTCATATAGATGTCTTGTACAGCGTACTTATTTATTTTCAAATAATATACATGTTTACTGTATTCAAGTTGGCTCGCTTTTCTGTATCTTGTTACGTCCCTCTAAGGACCTGGTCCTCTGCCAGGTGTATCTGTTCTTGAGTATTTGCAGGAGCACGGATTTGGATGGTTATATATGTTTTGTGGATGTCCTCTCTTCGAGCCCGTGATTGCTAGCTGGTATTCTTATATGGTGTTGTTGTGTTGTACTTATTTTGTATTTGCTCTTACATTCGAGTTGGTAGTGGATTTGTTTCCATCCAATTATCATCCTTAGATACTTATGTTGAGATCTAGTTATATAGATGCTGGTTATTCATTTATATTGATTTTCTATGGATGAGATTTAGATTGTACCCTGTGACTTGTGACATATGTTTATACCACTTGTGAATTTTATATTCATATTACAACATACGTATGGGTTTGGTTTTCATATATTGGAGTTGCCATATCCATACGGCTGGCATGCTTACGTGTTCCTAGTCCTACGTATTTTGAGACTGGGACGTGACACTGTACGCGCTTATATATGTATATGTAGTGATCATGTATTATAGTGTAGTGGTATCACCCGTGTGTCTCTGTGCTCGGAGCTACGGTACGACCCGTGTGTCTCTGTGTTCGAAGCTACGGTTTTATTTTGGATAGTCCACGCGTCGAACATTGTCTTTAAATGGTGTCATACTTGTTTGGTTATGTTAGAGTACCCTGTTATTGTACTTGTACTTTCTGTTTACTTGGCATGTTGTATTTCTGTACCTTGTTACGTCCCTCTGAGGACCTGGTTCCCTTCCAGGTATAGGCTACGAGGATTACCCGGAGGAGTACGGACCGGGCATCTATCCAGCAGTTGTACTCACTACCGAGGACGAGGTCATTCCTGAGGACTTCGCCTGATCGCTGGTAGTGACTCTTTCCTTGGGACGGTATCATTACCTAGTTACCTGCTGCCGTCCCAAGTTATCTTATTGCTTACTTTCATTCCAGTATATTTGTACTAGCGGGTTTGTTCCCGTATGACTACTCTAGTATTTGTATTTGATACTTATCTGGATATTTCCTTCCTGCACATTAGTTGTTGTATTTTTCTATTATGCTCTTATATTGCTGCCTGTGGATGAGATTTAGATTGAGTATACTTGTGTTATGTGTTGGGTTATTCATTGTACTTTACAGCTTAAGTGTACTCCGACGGGCCCATTAGATTGGAATGCCTGCCGAAGTACGCTGCTGGCCATTGCCACATGTCTCGGTTTCTTTACCTATGGAACCGGGGCGTGACAAAGGCAAACTAAGAAAAACTAAAAGAATATAAATAATATTAGATATGTTGTGAATAAGTCCCTCCAAATAGATTTTGAAAATATTTAACGAGTTGGTAGAAAACTGGACATGAACATGGGTACTTGGACTAATTTTTCTGAACTATTTTGGGACAGATTATCGTCAACTTTGAGTCAACTTTTCTTCCAAACCATGACCCCAAAACTCATCCTACTTGAAGGGAATACTAGAGGGTCATGTTGTCTATGCGTACAAAGAAATCGTTCGAAAAAAGGATGAAAGATGAGAGAAATATTATACCTAGAAGTGGGGCTCGTGGAGGCTGTTGTTGTCGCGTTTCAGGCAGTCAGGCGGCGGTTTCACGGCCGTCCGGCGGTGGTCAGGAGGCGACGACGGTGCTGGGGTAGAGAAGGTAGTTAGGTTTAGGGTTTGTCTTTGTTGATAGTTATATATAGAGAGGGAGATGAGAGGAGGTCACGGTTCCAGTGGGTTTGTGGGTCGCGGGTGACAGGGTTGGCAATATAGGTTTCCTAGTAGTATTAGTTAGGTTTTCCTATTTAGGTATGCTTAGATTAGGAAAGGATTAAGGGAATCAATCAAAGAAATTTGAAAAATACAATTTGAATTTGAAACAAAATTTCTACCAACAGGCCTAGGGAGGGGTCACGGGTTGCTGTAGAGGTTTGATTAGGTTTGCTAGTTTTGCTACTTTTGCGTGAAACTATTTCTCAGTGCATGGTTGCTTGCATGGAATTTTTCCTTTGCTCACGGTTTGCTCACAACTTGCTTGCATTGCTTTGCTTGGCTCACGATTTCATGATGGATTTGCTTGTCTTTTGCTTTATTTTCTTTTTCTTTCTTTTTTATTTAATAAATACCCATATACATATATATTTGTATATATAGATGAGAATACAAAATACAAAAATAAAATATATTTGCATATTAATATATTCTTAGAAAAAATATATTATTTGGACAAATAATTTTAAAATAAAAAAATAGTTTTTGTGAAATACTTTTGTATAAGTAAATACATCAAATAATTTATTTCTTAATTAGCTAAGTAAATAACTAAAATAAATATCCAACAAGTAAACAAATAAGATAATAAAATAAGTAAAATTATTAAAATTATATATTAGAATTAGGGGGTTTACATTCTACCCAAGTTACAAGAATTTTGTCATCAAAATTAAAAATAACGCACGATTTTAGAATAAGGGAAGGCAATATGGTAGAGAAAGATCAAGTATGAATTATCGTACCTTGAACTCGAGAAGGAGAAAATATTAATCATGCATTAAATTCTAATGGTCAATCTGGTCTGCCTAAGTAAGGTAACATGGCACGAATAAATTTTTGTACAAGGAGAACTTGTACATGGAATCGAGGATGCAAAGAATACGATAGAGGAGATGAGTAACCCAAGGGGATGAGGTATTGATAAGAAAGAGAATACTACTACTTCTACTCGTATCATCTACCAGTTCCGTAGTCATCTAGTTAAAATATCATCCTATCCTTATATCTCCTAAGTCACCATATACAATTATATATCTATCTATACTCCTAGAATCTCGTGTCATAGTGAGGTATATAGATCTAGTACTATCCATGTGTCATACTTTCATCCAACATGAGCGTTCGTATTTCCAAAATAGGAAAAGATGAGTAATAATGATGGTGATTTCAAGGGGAATGAACGAGTAAAATTGCGAAGATCAAGGGAGATAATCACATTCAATAAGGAAGTTATTAAATAACTGTGGATTAAGATCCTATCTTGGTCTATTCCTATTTGCATACTCATATTAGTATAGCTATGTAACTGATACGATATGCTCTGACCTGTCTAGAGGGCAAGTATGTTCGTCTAATAAGCTAAGTCAAATATATCTTAATCTACGTAAAATAGTCGTATGAAGAGCGAATCAAGTACACTAAGGTTGATTAGACCATAATACATTTATTCTAATTACACAATATATTAGTGGGCGTTTCCAATAACACATATGTCATGAACAAGCTCGATAAAAGAATAAGCTTGCAAAACTAGGCTATAATAGCAGCATAAGTCAAGATAGCCCAAAAATATAAGTACGTGGGATTATGATGAATAAAAGTAAAAAAGTTCAAGTTCATAAAGAATCTAAGACTGGTCCGGTGTTTGTGTCTCTACAGTTGCCATACTAACTTCTTGTCTATGCCTCTGGTCGACCAAATGGGGTATGGACCTCTTAAACTCTATAGTCTAGGTAACCATATCTTCTTACACTAGAATATATTTAGTGTCATTCTATTATCCTTCATTAATGGATCATAAGGACTATGGGATGCTGGGTTGTGAGGCATGACACCCAACTTACAAGGGTTGAACTAATAGTGTAATTGACCAATGGAGCCTATATATCTAGTATAAGTCATCTTCCTAACCTCTATCATGAAAGAAAAGATAAGATTGACGTTGGAAAAAGATCAAGCAAGATGTAATTCAAACAGTCAAATGAGAATTCAAAATAAAATCAAAGGAGGTGAACAAGTAAGTAGATGATATTTTATACTCTAATTATGTACGCAGGCTTGCTCGGTAAATAACATAACCGAGACAATATGCTCTCGACATGCATGGACCGCCATAAAAATATGTCATTTACAGTCCCAAAATATGTAGGACTAGGAATACGCAAGTATGTCAGTCGTATGTATATGGCAACTCCAATATATAGAAACCATAATACATACGTATATTGTATTATGAATAACAATTCACAAGTGGTATATAATGTCACAAGTCACAGGCAATACTAATCTCATCCAAAAAATCAAATAGAAATAAATAACCAAATATAGAAATGAACCAATATAGAATAGTCAGAAGAACTTAATAGTTGGGTGGAGACAAATCTACTACCAAACTAGAATATGAAAAAATATATAATAAGTATATCATTTAGTGATAAGAGAGGCTCAAAGGAAAGACCTCCTCGAAAGAGAGAGAAGTAGCAAGTCCCGATCCATGCTCCTACAAATAGTCATGATCGTCTACACCTGGAAAGGGACCATGTCCTCATAGTGACGTAACAAGATACATAAAAGCATGCCACAATATACTGAAAATAAACATTCAAAAGGTCTCCTAACAATTCTATATGAAATGCACTTTTGAGGACAATATTCCTAATGAGGATCTCTCGACTTATACAGGTGCTCGTCACACCTAGTGCTCAACCAATTCACTAGCGGCCAATATAAAAAAAAGTAAATAGATGCTCGACACACGTAGCGCTCTACTGAGGCACCCATGGACAACTAGAGGAAAAGTAAATAAACATGAGATCCCCTACGCTAACAGCTGTCCACCCCACCCCATGCTCCTATACATGTCGTCTCCACAATACGATGATACCTCTAAATAACTGCTAAGTCTTCTAGCATGCAATTCTATTAGCATTCATTCCCTATTGTACGTCCCATACGTATCGCTGGCCACTCAATACGCAGGTTTGTGATCTATATGAGACTCATAACTTGTGCAACATATGTGTCAGGGCCATATGAAACATAAAAATGCCTCACTATAATGAGGTGGTCTCTTAAATCTAGGTCAATATGCATAATAAAAGACGACGCCACCCGTCGTTGCACCCAAGTTTTCTTAGACGCGCAGTTTAATAATATACATAGATAAAAAAAATTACAGAAATAAAACATGTAGATGTGAATGTAAATAAAGAGTAGAGTGGTAAGGTATACTTGCCTGGCAAGCAATCAATGTATAGTATAGATGTCCAAACAATAAGCACAATGAATCAGAAACTACGGACTCTGAAAGAACGTCTCCTGATGCTGAAATAAATATCAACAATGTTTCCAGAATTAATGAGATAGTCAGAAAACTCTACCCTTTCACCCAATTTGGACACAGGGATAAAACGATCATTTCGGGTCAAAGCGGTGTCCATATGTGGGCCACTTTGCATCAAAATGTGCACCAAGGATAAATATCTATAAATAGGATAAATTATAGATCAAAAAATTCTAATCGATGATACGAACTCAACGATATATCCAATTTTGAATTCCGACGAGCCAAACACAAAATTGCTCGTCAAGTCGAATCGTGGGGCCCACAAAATGGTGATTCGTTGACTGACTCAGAATCAAGCAAAATTAGGGTCACAGGACAAGTCCATCGCTGTGAGTCCAATGGCACAAGTTTCGTTGCGATCTAACGAGCGTAAAAAAACTAATTGGGTATTTTTTTAAAGACTGATACGGAAGATATTTTACGGATACGGGTTGATTCTGGCGTGCACACACTCCCATATCAACTTCCACGAAATTTCACACGTCAGAATATACCATATGCGCCTTTCGGTAGAATTGTTTCACGATGAGGTGGTCCCGTTTGGTGGGACGCACTCCGTATCACAAATTTTTGGGTTTTTAAAACAAAGTTTTTTGTTGTTGTTTTGGAAATAGAATAATTTGACAAATAAGGCAAACTAAAAAAACTAAAAGAATAAAAAATCTTGGATATGTTGTGAATAAGTCCCTTCAAATAGATTTTGAAATTATTTAACGAGTTGGTAGAAAACTGGACATGAACATGGGTACTTGGATTAATTTTTCTGAACTGTTTTGGGACAGAATTTTGTCAACTTTGAGTCAACTTTTCTCCCAAACCAGGACCCAAAAATTATCCTACTTGAAGGGAATCCTAGAGGGTCATATTGTCTACTCATACGAAGAAACCGTTCGAGAAAATGATGAGAGATGAGAAAGATATCATACCTAGAAGTGGGGCTCGTGGAGGTTGTTGTTGACGTATTTTAGGCAGTCGGGCGGCGGTTCCACAGCCGTCCAGCAGTGGTCAGGAGGCTGGGACGGCGCTGGGGTGGAGAAGGTAGTTAGCGTTCGGGTTTGGCTTTGTTGATAGCAATATATATAGAGGGAGATGAGAGGAGGTCACGGTTCTAGCGAATTTGAGGGCCGCGGGTGACAGGATCAGCAATATAGGTTTCCTAGTAGTATTAGTTAGGTTTTCCTATTTAGGTATGCTTAAATTAGGTAAGGATTAAGGGAATCAATCAATGAAATTTGTAAAATAAAATTTGAATTTGAAACAAAATTACTACCAAAAGATCAAGGGAGGGGTTGCGGGTTGTTGTAGGGGTTTGATTAGGTTTGCTAGTTTTGCATGGAACTATTTCTTAGTGCATAGTTGCATGCATGGGCTTTTTCCTTTGCTCATGGTTTGCTCATAAGTTGCTTGCATTTCTTTGCTAGGCTAACAGTTTCATGATGGATCTGCTTGTCTTTTGCTTTTTTTTCTTTTTCTTCTTTTTTTTATTTAATAAATATCCATATCCATATATATTTTTATATATAGATGAGAATATAAAAATACAAAAATAAAATATATTTGCATATTAATAAATTCTTAGAAAAATTATATTATTTTGATAAAGGATTTTAAAATAAAAAAATAGTTTTTCTGAAATACTTTTGTATAAGTAAATATATCAAATAATTTATTTCTTAATTAGCTAAGTAAATAACTAAAATAAATATCCAACAATTAAATAAATAAGATAATAAAATAAATAAAATTACTAAAACTATAAATTAGAATTAGGGGGTTTACATCAACTAAATCATACACCCATGTCAGGCTCTTTATTTCAGCATCTCTCAGCAATACCAGCACTAGCATGTAGTCATTCGTACCCATTCCAGGAGATTCCAGTCATATATTCCTACTACGAAACGGGAGGGCACACCCATATAGCTTGTCGGAGGATAAACCATCTCTCTTGTCATATGGAGCGCCATATGCTTTATGTCCACATCTACTACCAGGATGGCGAGTGGTACCCCAGTCCCAGCCCTAGATGCATCACCTCAGTCCTTCCAGTCACCCCAGTGATCATCTCCTGCAGTGGTTGATTAGAGTGAGCCAACACTAGTAATACAGCCATTGGTTCAACATACTCTACCATCTCGAGCTCAGAGGGTCAGGCAGCACAGAGCGCAGTTGTATATGCAGTCTCAAGGGTTGTTCCAATATCCTATTCAGCATGAGGGCAGTACCTCAGGGGTTGTATGTACTATCTTCATGAGTTCATACCAGTTATGTCTTTAAGTAGCAGGCCAGGTAGTGGCAGTATATATTAGGTTCTCGTCGGCGGCCTTATATTCCACTTATATTCGAAGTGCAATGGTTGACTCGACTTGTTCGGTTAGTGAAGACGAGTTTATCATCCCACTCTTCTGCTATCGTATCTCGTGATACAAGATAGATATAATGTATCCCCGTTACGAAGGTATGTCCTAGATTAATGTCATCTCCTCGACTGAGTCGTTGGTACCGACTTACCTTGAGACTTGATCCTTGTCCATTTTGTGAGCCAGCATAGGCCAGCGATGATGATCCCTACTTAGCTGACTTTGGGGTATATTTATCAATATGCCTCATGATTCATTAAACCATATATTTATATTATCTGTATTTATTTATTATCTATGTATTTATTTACTTTTCTGCTTTAGATATTATCTGTTAACCTGATGTACTTTATTTTCTGATGAATTGTATTGTTTTGAGCTTATTCTTGATGAGTTATGTTATGCTGAGCCCGTTCTAGCTTGTGTTTCATGCCTGACTAGATTATTTGAAATTTTGAGGACAAAATTTTTTTAAGGAAGGTAGAGATGTTACTCCACATTCTCAATATACATATTTTTGTGAGCCAGCATAGGCCAACGATGACGATCCCTACGTAGCTGACTTAGGGGTATATTTATCAATATGCCTCATGATTCTTTCTGCCCTATATTTATATATATCTATATTTATTTATTATCTCTGTATTTATTTACTTTTCTTCTTTAGATATTATCTATTTACCTGATGTATTTCATTTTCTGAGGAATTATAAATATACGTACACTTCTCATGCGCCCATTCTCAATAATTCATCAGAAATAAAATACATCAGGTAAACAGATAATATCTAACGCAAAAAAGTAAATAAATACAGAGATAATATATATATATATATATATATATATATATATATATATATATATATAGGGTGGAAAGAATTATAAGGCATATTGATAAATATTCCGCTAAGTCATCTAAGTAGGGATCGTTATCGCTGGCCTATGCTGGCTCACAAAAATACGTATATTGAGAATGGGGAGTAACATCTCTACCCACCTTAGAAAATGTTTGTCCTCAAAATTTCATATAATCTAGTCAGACATGAAACACAAGCTAGAACAGGCTCAGTATAACATAACTCATCAAGAATAAGCTCAAAACAATACAATTCATCAGAAAATAAAATACATCAAGTAAACAGATAATATCTAAAACAGAAAAGTAAATAAACACAGAGATAATAAATAAATACAGATATATAAATATAGGGTAGAAATAATCATGAGGCATATTGGTAGGTACTACATATTATTATCTATTTTGTTTATTATATATTTCTAAGCACTTTTAGTTCTTAGGATTTTCTGTTTTGATGGATGGATTAGTGTAGATCTACATTTCTAAACTAAGGTTTTTTTTATGGGTTTTATTAGTTTTTCTTGGTTTTGATCTATTGAACATATATTTTAGAAAACCAGTTTTTTCTACATGATAGAGCTTTCAATTTATAGCATTTTGGATTTTGGTTCACCCAATTTGGACTTAAAATAAGAATTTTATGAACAAAACAAGATTTCAGTTTTTAGAGCTTTTTCGCCATGGCTGAACCTGTTGTTTAGAGAAGACGCATGGGCGCATGAGAAGTGTTAAGTATGAAAGTTGGTGCATGAGAAGTGTAAGTATGAAAGTTGGTGCATGAGAAGTGTAAGTATGAAAGTTGGTGCATGAGCCAAGCTGGCAGCAGGAACAACTAGGCACATACAATAGGCAGTTGCCTGGGACAAGGACATGTGCCACATGGATAAACTGGGCGCATGCCCAAGGGAAAGTCTACTCTTCGGGACAAGTGTTAAGTGATGGGTCAGAGAAGTGACCGATGTGACATGTGTACATAAAAAAAACAAAAGCATAAAAATGTGTACATAAAAAGACATGCAAGAAAAAGACACATATGTTGCTTCTAAGTCAAATGACAAGCTGGCCGCATGTGCTCTGGCCACATGAGCTTCTGGACGCATGGATACTTGCACTTTCAAAAATCTCATGCATTCAGTGTTCTATGCAATCTGCTTAGGTGTGCATATGCAGAGACAGTCATGTGCCTAACAAGATAGGCTTCATGTTGGAAGAGGTGCATGTAGCTTGGCCGCATGGAACTCCTTCGTCCCAAAACAGCACAAACTTCATGGAAAAGCTCCAAAATCCGAAAAACTTATTTTCTTCATAAAATTTTCATTTTAACTCCAAATCAAGTGAAACAAAATCCAAAACTGCACGAAATCAAATGATCTATCACATGAAACTAATAGTTTTCAAAAACAATGAGTCTTAATATATCAAAACTAGAAAAACTCGTAGAACCCATGAAAATCCCTAACTTTGAAACTCAGATCTACTCCAAACCATTCACCAAAACCCAAAACTCCAAGAACTAAAAATAATGAGAACATCAAGGAGAACATTTTTCATCAAACATATTTTAATTACTACATATATATATATATTCAAAAATTATGGCTTCACCACTTTGAGCAAGATGTACTTGCCTTGGTGGACTAACAAACCTCTTCCTAGAACCAAGTATAGGGCTAGGGCTAGGGCTAGGGTTCGGCCAAAGGGGATCTCTTAAGGGAAGGAGGAATAAGAAAGAAGAAAGAAAGTAGAAATGAGGGAGAATAAAAGTGGAGAGAGAAAACCATATATATGTCACGCCCCAGTCCCAAAAATACGTAGGACTAGGACACGTAATCATGCCAGCCGCATGGATATGGCAACTCCAATATATGGAAACCAAATCCATACGTACGCTGTAATATGAATATAAAATCCACAAGTGGTATAAAATGTAATACAAGTCACAAGGTATAATCTAAATCTCATCCACCAAAATTATATAGAAATAAATAACCAGTATCTATGAAACTAAATCTCAATAAGAAGTATCTAAGAATGATAGTTGGATGGAAACAAATTCACTACCAACTCAAATAGAAAATGGAAAAAAATAAATACAATATAAGTACAACTCACTCAAACAATATAAGTACCAGCTACCCATCACGGCTCGAAGAGAAGACATCCACGGAGCATCTATGTCCTTCCAAATCTGTGCTCCTGCAAATACTCAAGAACAGGTACACCTGGCAGCGGACCAGGTCCTCAGAGGAACATAACAAGTATACTTAAACACATGCCAATAAAGTACTGAAATAAATATCCAATGGGTCGCCTAACCATCTAAAGTGAATGCAGTTAAGAACAACTTTCCCCACAAGTGAGCTATCTGGCTGAAAACTGGGATTTGGCATAGTTCTCTTTTGAAGATCCAGGGGCCTAAAAGGCACGTCGTCTTTTGAACGCCGGTGGCCCGCATGATAGTACATAATATATAAGGGTCATCATCACCCGTATCTCCAGCGGAGAATCCGGGCTTCACAGAAAAAGTGTAAAGGAGCTCAAATACGGTACTTGTTGTTCTCCCCACCCAATGCTCTAAGCATGTCACATCCATGACACGATTAAACCTCTAATAACTGTCAAGTCTACTAGCATGCAAAGTTTCTAACGGCAGTTATTCCTAACGCACGGCCCATACGTACAGGAGGCCAGACCTGTCACGCAGTCCGTGATCTATATGAGACTCACATTCGTGTAACCACTGTGTCACGGCCAATGAACCTAATGGTGCTACATGATAATGGGGTAGTCTCATGAACAAGGTCAATGTAATACATAAATAAAAACCTATCGCGACGTCACCGTCGCGCGCATTTTATATAACAGTTAAAATATATGAACTGAAGACAGAAAATAAAGATGCATGCAACATATGGAATATGAATAACAGTACAATGGCAAGGTATACTTGCCTGGCAAGAAACTGCGAAATGTCACGTCCAGATGTCCAATACACAGGACCAGAAGCTATGGCCTCAGAACAAATGTCTCCGGATGCTGAAATAGATATCACCAACATTCCCAAAATAAGCAAAATAGCTAGAAAGCACTTCCCTTTCGTCCAATTTGGACACAGGGGTAAAACGGTAATTTCGGGCAAAAGTGGGGTCCACGTGTGGCCCACCTTGCACCGAAAAGCGTGCCGAGGGTAACAGTCTCTAAATGGGACAAACTAGAGGTCAAACAACTCTAGATGTCAATACGAACCCAACGGTATGTCCAAATTTGGATTCCGATGAGCCGAACAAAATTTGGTCCAAAAAGTCAACTGTGGGACCCGCCAATTGGCGATCTGGTCAACCGTCTCAGAAATGCGTAAAAATTGGGTCACAGAACCAGCGTGTTACCACGAGTCCAGTGGCGCAAGTTTTATCGCAATCTGACAAGCATGCACAAAATACCGTTGGGTAACACGCTATTTTGCTGGTAACACGCTAGTATATAAAAGCAATCAACCACATAGATTAAATGCATAACCAATCAACACAACCAGAGAGAAAGGAAGAGCGGGAGGCATACAGATAAATATGTCTCCTGAGTCAGCTAAAATAGTAACTCGTCCTCGCTGGCCTATGATGGCTCCCAAAAATGAACAAGGATCAAGTCTCGAGATAAGTCGGTACCAATGACTTAGTCAAGAACATGACTCTGCCCAAGATGTACCTTTGTAGTCGGGACATATGACATGCATCATGTATCACGAGATACGGAGGTAGAAGAGTAAGACGAAAGATAATCTCCACCCGCCGAATATAAGGAACCCAAAAGATAGATAAAACTGGAAGAAGCTAAAAACTCACCCTCGACTTGACCGCCCCCAGCCAACATCTGCTCTGACATGCCAAACCCTATTTGCTCACATCTCGGTACTGCTGCAACCCTATCATGAGGATGACGCTGCCGCTGTGGTCCCTACTAACCAAACTAACGTTGTCTTTGGTGAAACACTTATGCTTGCGTCAACATCGGACATTGGGCTAACGGTCGTACGGCTAATGCTGGCTTTTAATACATAACTACTTTTGTAGCTGGCAACGCTGGGAATTGCTGGTATGGTCCTTCTTGCCTCTGTATCTATAGGCAAGTAGCTATCATGTGTTCTAAACCCCCACACCTCAAGCATCTTTCACTAGCCATCCTGCACACATCCTGAGTGTGACCTCCTTTGCCACAATAGGTACATCCTACTGGATTCTTCGGGCATTGTTGATGTTGTCTCGGCTATTGTTGCCAAATTGGCATTGTCTCATCTGATGCCACTGGCCCCCATGGTGCCTAATAAAGATTACGAACGCCGGGTGCTAGTGCTGACGTATATGGTGCTGGTCTTCCTCCTATATTCTAGGCATAAGACCTCTTACAACCTCCGGTCCTTGCTGACATTCTCTGAATAGTGAGCTCACACCTCCTAGCTGCTACAAGTACATAATCAAAAGTTTGATAGTCATGTCCTTCCACTAATTACAAAATCTCGAGATGAAGCCCTTGCAGGAATCTCATAGCCCTTTCTTGCTCCGTCGTCACCATAGCTGGAGCAAACCTACTTAGCCGATCGAACTCTACTGCATGTCCCAATACCAGAAAAAGTCAAATTAGCGACGTAAAAAAGTCGCTAAATGACAAAAAAAATGTCGTTAATCACATTTAGCGACATAATTAGCGACGATTTACAGAAGTCGAAACTCAGCACGTCGTTGAAAGGAAAAACGTCGCTAAACGTCGCTATACCGATATTTTTTAGCGACTTAAATATGTCGCAAAATTAGCGACGTTTAGCGACGCAGCGTCGCTAAATTAGCGACGTGCTAATCCGTCGCTAAACGTCACTAATTAGTGACGTAATTAGCGACGTAATCAGCGACGTATTCAGCGACGTATAGTAACGTCGCTAAACGTCGCTAAATTTTCATTAAAAAATTTAAAAAATGTTAAAAATTACCAATCTCCTGCAATTTATGAATTTTTAATTAAAAATAGACTCGGAGCAACCCTCCGTTGAATTCTCTGGGTTCGCCGACCCCTTCGGTGGAACACTCAACACCGGTAATTTTTAAGTATCACATTACCAATCTCCTGCAATTTATGAATTTTTAATTAAAAATAGACCCGGAGCAACCCTCCGTTGAATTCTCTGGGTTCGCCGACCCCTTCGGTGGAACACTCAACACCGGTAATTTTTAAGTATCCAGTCAAACAATACACACAAAATAAAAGTATCACTGTCATACAAAATGCATAATATATAAGTATCACAGTCACACAAAATATATAATATATAAGTATCACAATCACACAATAACCACAATAAAAGTATATGAAACATTATAGTATCAATCTCGAGGATATCCAATACGCTGGGGCACATACCAGTCCCTCAGATAATGCGCATAAACAACGTCTATGTGATCAATCTCCGCTATAGGTGCTGGATGACCGAAACTCCCCGTTTGAGATACAGTCGCTATAGGTGCTGGGTGACTGGAACTCCCCGTCTGAGATACAGCAGGTGGTATCTCTTCCTCCTTAACAGTAGGAGGCATCACTTCCTCCTTAACAGTAGGAGACATCACTTCCTCCTTAACAGTAGGAGGTATCTCTCTCAAGCGACGTGAACGTGCTCGGGTCATGGGTGCCATCTGGTAAGATAGATAAAAATAAAGAATATAATTGATAACAGATATTACTTAAGACATACCCTTAATAATACGGAATGGAAGAATTAGATGACTCACAAAGTCGTCCCAAAAAATTAAAATAAAACTCTATTTTTTGTTGCAACAACCTTACAAGAAGCTCGTACCCTTTCCAAAATATGGAAGATATAATAAACTTGCTATTTATCGATCATCTGCTCACAGATTATATGATAAGGAACATATTATTAATGCTATCATGAAAAACTAGATTTTATGCAATTATGCCTTTTTTAACAATCATAATTCACAAAAAGGAAATGTCAAAACTATAAAACTGATGTCATGCAAAATTTTGTTTATCCAAATTCAACCTACATAGACTTGTGTTATGATATTCAACCTTACCGTGTATCAATCCATAATGTTCTAATTTTTAATCTCTGATTACAAAGAAATTTATGAAAGAAAACAAAATTGAAACCCTATCCAAATTCAAGCCTAATACTTACTCTGAGATCCTTAAACGATACAAATGGCTGCTTCCCAATGAGACTTGTGAACCCTCTCCCATTGAGATTCATGAATCCTCTAATTAAACACAACTATGTGGGAAATTAATGTTTTGCCTGGTTATTATAACATAGTTAACCTTCTTCACAATCCTAAGAAAGTTTAGCCCAAACACACCACAGAAACATACATATTAAATAGGTAGTAGAGGATCATTCCCCATACACCAAAACAGTACAAGCCATTGAAACCTCACTATTTTTTATTAAAAAAATAAAGGAACATTAAATTGGTACTCTATCTCAAGGTGTCAATAATTACTCTATTCTAAACATCATTTGAAGCCAATAAAACTTGAAAAGGAGTATCATTTGTTATTACGTATGGGTTTCACGAAGCTTTGTTTCGTCAAACAAATTTTGTAGCCTCCATTATCAAGTTTTATTTGGTTTCACCAATGCAAACTCTAGTTTCATAGTTTTCTTGGTCAGTATCAGAATACATTTCAGTAACTTCAATTAGAGCATAAATATAATATTCAAAAATATTATATACCTTGGCACTAAACATACTAGTGGTGCCAGTAGGTATCCTAGTAGTTGCTGGCTTCCCAGATTACTTTGTACATAAATATTAGCTTGAGATAGATTTGTACTAGAGCTCATGAGCGTTGATTTTATGTGTTCAGTAGGCTGTAACAAAAAAAGCATTTCTCAAGGTCGTTACAGTAGAACGACTAAACTAAAATTGTAGCTTCAAACGACGAAGTATTAATTGTGCAACTTGATATTTCATGAGCGTTTGAACTTGTTAAATATATATAAATATCCTAAAAGTCCCTCCCCACCATCAAAGAAAATTTGTCTAGCTAGCATGTAAAGCTGAAGCAAAGCTGATTGTTAGCGTCAACTTTTTGATGAGCCAGTTCACCTTCTCTCTTTTTTTGGAAAGATTGTAAGACCACGAAAGAGCCTACTTTCGTAAGAATTTTTTGCCTGCTTTCATAAAATATTTTTTCAACCCGTACAAACTTGGGGACTTTAGCTATTTTGTTTATTGTAAAGAGTGACATTGTTGCAATAGATATTGCAATAGTTCAAATATTTCATAAACATTCGACTTCTCCACAGTTTACAGAAAGACCAAAACACGCAGAAAAGAAAAAACGAAATAACCTTAACCCTAGGTCAAAAACCCTAACCCTAACCCCAGGTCAAAAACCCTAACCCTAACCTTAACCCTAGGTCACGTGTGTGTGTCGTGTCAATGTGTGTCGTGTCTGTGTCTGTGTCAGTGTTTGTAACGTGTGTGTATAGTATCAGTGTCAGTGCCATGTGTGTCCTGTGTGAGAGAGAGAGAGAGCGGGTTTACCTAGAGGAAGAGGAGGGGGGAGGACACGGCCGGAGGGGGGTCGCCGGGAGGGAGGTCGCTGGGAGGGAGGAGGGGGCGCCGTGGGTTTCTAATTTGGGAGAGGGAGAGGGAGAGATTGAAAGAAATGGGAGGAAGCAGCCATAAATAAAACAAATTTAGCGATATTTTAGCGACGTCACTAATGACGTCGCTAACTTAGCGACGTCTGACACGTCGCTAATGACGTCGCTAAATGTCATAAAGACATACGTCGCTAAATACGTCACTAAACGTCGCTAAATGAAATATTTTAGCGACGTTTAGCGACCTAAATAGAACTTATAGCGACTAATCTTTTAAAATCTGAATAAAAGTTGCTAAACGTCGCTAAATGTCGCCAATTAGCGACAGTTTTAAATGGAGTCGCTAAATTATCGACGGTTTTAAATGGAGTCGCTAAATTTGTGACATTTTCTTTGTCGTCGCTAAAAAACGTCGCTAAATCCGCTTATTCTAGTAGTGTCCATCCACTGTTCTGTCAGATTATCTGAGATCAATAAATATATGTTACAGCTCGTACTACGCCACTACTCTAAAATACTTGGTCCTGAACCAGGTTCTGAAGTTGTCCTAAAAGATAGGATGCTTCAAGCCGACTTCCTCCGTTGCCCACTAATCATGAGCAAGATCTTGTAGTTATAATTGGACTTGATTGACTTGCTCCTCTACTGGAACCTTAGTTGTCGCCATGATCGTCTCAAAGTCTTGAAGCCAAACATCCGTCATAATAGCATCCTCTGTGCCTTCAAAATAGCTTGGGTTGAGTCGACAGAGTTTATATGATGTCTCATAATCTTCTTCTTCACTCTCCTCCAGAGCCGTTTGCAGCCTTTGGTTAAAAGGGACGTTTTGCTCTTGTTGTCAAAGCCGACTACTATGTTATTATACAGCCATATGATGTTGTTGTGTAGACATTATTCCTCTGATAATTTCAAACAGTGCTGGAGTATCAAGTACTGTTGATATCACTGGTACTGTCGGGGGTATAGGGATCTCTCGTGCATGTTGCTCGATTACTGGCTCGACCCGAATCTGATCTTGAGAAAGTATTGCTTCTTGTTGGCACTCAATAGGATCTTGCTCTGCTAGCTGTTCTACCATATATGTTGCTCTAACAGGCGGGGATGAGGTACCCCTGAAGGAAAAGAACACCAAGACACCAAATGACAGGACATAAAAGAACAAGGATGCAATCAATTGGAAGTTCAAGGTCAGTATCGAATAAGACGAATTCAAGATATCAAAGGAAACAGTTTTGATTGAGACTCCTATAACACGACACCCCACAAGTCTGAAAGGACAAACAGACCTGCATGGGCCACCACTAAAACATTATCACGCTCTAGAACCAAAATACTGGAGAGAGGAAGCGTGACTCAGCCAACCACACCTTACGGAATACCGAAGTAACCCGGAATATGCTAAGGTTGTCTAGAGACAAGGGGGTGCATACTATAATCAAGTCACCTAGGTTCAAGAACATCTATGTCTCAATCATCAACCAAAAAATAATAAAAATGAATATGTAAGATAAAGCAGTTAGGTGTCCCTGATGCTCTATCAGAATAATCACGAAACTAGTTATACAGAATGATAAACTATTACATTGTCAAGAGTACATAATTATAAGTCTTCCGCGATCTGAATAATATACAATCATGTAAAGAAAATAATGTCCAGATAAACCGGCCAACAAGTGTCGTCGGCTAAACGCCAAAGGTAATAAAAAAATAATACTCATAGTGGGAAAGAAAAAACCCACTCAAATTCCTCAGCGAACATCCTCCTGGTGTGCACCATCGGTCGGATATAAGACAGGATCCTCGGGCTCTGCTACTAAACTTGGCCAGACAAAACTAGCAGAGTCAAGCCCCGAGAGCAAGTACCACAAAGGAGCACAAGTGAATGAGAAAAACCCAATAAAGTACACAAAATAGGAATTTGTGTCACAACTGCAAGCGTAGGACCTTTCTTCGAAGCAGTAGGACAGCTCTACAACCAAATAAGGACAAGAGGTGCCGCACTACGTCGAGACAGGGTATGACTCACCAATTATGAACACAACAAAGATACAACACATCAATATAAACCAGAACACACATGCAAAAATACAAGTTAAGATATAGGTATAATATGCAGCTTCAGTACATGACCTATTGTGACACATTGGCTCAATCCTACAACCAAACAAGGACAAGGGTTAAATCATCGCACCATAATAGTTTATGTCCCTAGACTACAAGCACATGCACATAGATTCAAGTTATAACGACCAATCAGTTCTACAGCTTACTATATGATATCTGGGTTATCCCAGAAGAATGATATAATATTGGAATCCTCGGATCATGTTGATGGTAAGGCGGGCTGGCCGAGCCAATAAACGCATATCACATAGTATGTAAGCACCGGTCTTACATAAGGCTATCGCGCAAGTAATCATATAATAATATATAATATAGCCAGATACTGTACTCTACTACTGTAGATGATATATAGTATCCGTTGGAGACCAGCATGACGTCCTAGGATATATGTCCTACCAGTAGCAATCATGCATGATCTCGAGATTCCATTCCCTCCCAATGCTTCTACCAGTATAAGTTACCTAATTAACCATACGGTTGTATAGAATCTTGTGCCATGGTCACACGATCATCCTCCTTAGATGATGTATCATAGTATGTGTACGCTAGGTACAAATCTACATTGTTTCTCGAGAGCCAAATATGGATTCCTCCAAGCATAATGCATTAAATAAAGCAAGCAACCTAACCACGCTATGATCACTGACTAAACTACAAGGCCCGTGCTAGAGAAATCATATAATATCACATGTAGCATAGAATAGTAAAACATGTAACATATAGAACATAGCAAGATATGTCGCACCTTAGTGCACATGTAACACATAGCACGTAGGTACGCATAGCAAGTAGTAAATTTATCAGCACGGATACAAGTAGACGAGTCAGGATATCAGGCCTACCAACCGATCAGATAACTATATTAATTAGGTCAAGAGTCACATAGTCATATTACATCTAGCAAGGTTTCTCGCACTTTGGTGCACAAGTAAAATCATGTGGCTCACTCGGTGCGAAATAGAGTATCAACTCGGATACAGGTAGCCAGGCATATAAATCAGTCACTTGAATCTTATTATCACATTGAATCACTTGATCGCGTAGAATCTTCTCAAATCAGGTACACAGATTATCAATCAATCAACTAATTGGAAGCCTTAATTATAAAGTTCTCGAATTACTAATTAATGATGCCGGACGGGGCAAAGGAAAAAATGTGACCCACTTTGGAGCAGATCCACAATCCTTAAACCAAACAAGGATCGGGATTGCAGATCATCTCTTGAGCAGAACTACGCCCCTCACTCTATCCGACGAACAAAGGTAAATAATATACTGATCTGAGTCCATTTAGCAGGTACTGGGTCAATATCACTTCCAACTCTATTGGGTCAACACATAGTCTAATCCAACATATAATCATGTCATGCGCATAGTCGGTTCTAGCACATAGCCCTGTCTAGCACAGTCTGGTTCACTAAGTCCATTATACTTAGAGTCACAACACAAAAAAGTACTGTGATCAGTACATAGAACATAACACTCAATAAAAAATTGTCACGCTCCAGTACCGGAATATATAGACGGACATGGCCAGCTATCCCGTATAAGGTACTATACATCGTACGGCGATCACGGCTGTATAAGACAAGGGGGTGCATGCTATAATTCAGCCTCCTATGGTCAAAAACTTCTCTGTCTCAATCATTCAAACAAGAAACAGTAAGCATAGAGCATATATGATAAGTAATAAGGCATCCCAAACGCTTTCTCAAAATATTCTGGAGATCAGTTGTGCAAAGTAAGAAGATGGAAGAGTAACATAAATACATGACAGTGATATGCTGCAATCTGATTTAATATAATCATGTAAGAAAAACTAATATCCAAATGAGCCTGCTAATAGGTTTCGGTGGCTAAACGCCAAAAAGAAGTAAATGTGCAAGACGAGCAGGGAAGAAGAAAACCCACTCGCTATCCCCTGCAACCATATTCCTGGTGCATGCCATGAGTTGGGAGAAAGTACGCTGGATCCTCAGTTGCTGGCTCAAAACCTGGCCATGCAAAACCAGTGGGGTTAGACCCCAAATAACAAGTACTACAAAGGAAGAACAAAATGGAGAAACAAAAACCCAAGGATAACATATAATAATAGATAGGTTCAGTGTCGTAACATAGGTCCATAGCATATCCTAGCACTAAGGCTCAACCCTATAACCAAATAAGGACAAGGGTTGAACCATCACACTAAGATAGTTTATTTTCTTAGGCTACTAGCTGAATAGATACAATCACAACCAAGTCCATTTCTTATATCGGCTAATCATTTGTACGTCTTGCTATTTGGTGGAGTCTGAGGTTATTTCAGAATAATGCATAATAAGTATCCTCAAAACACGTCAGTGCCGAACATGAGCTAACCAAACCAATATAATAAAATAGGCACTTGCAGGATGCACCAGTCCCCCGTAGGGCCACTGTACTAAAAATACGGTATTAGCGGTTCAAGTGTTCCTATATTAAAATAGTGGCTCGGTATAATAATAAGTCAGATACTGCACTCTACTAAGGCAGATAATATACAGTATCTGTGATGGCCAGCCCACAGCGCATTTAGAATGAATCTCTGTAGGAAGGTTCGTTGGCATGATCTCGGGATACCGTTCCCTCCAAATGTTACTAACACTTTTAGTTACTTAATTAGCCCTATGTTGTGTTTGAAATCTCAAGGCGTGGTCATATGAGAAATTTTCTTAAGATGTCGTACAAAGTACAGGCACGCTAGATACGAATCCATGGAAGTCAAATCTGGATTCACCCGAGCGTGTATGCAACATTCATACAATCAATATCCTAGCCACGCTTTGGTAGTTAACTCGCTTATTATGCCCGTGCTGGAGAAATAATATATATATATATTTATAATATCAAGCGTTCAGGAATTTGGAGATATTCTCGATGCATAACCCAAATATAATCACTTAACACGTGACAGGATGTGTCCCTCCTCGGCGCACATTAAATCATAAATAATAATCAAGCAATAGTGGTATCAGCACGGATACAGTATTTGAGTCCATTTACCAATTATATATTGGGTCACAAGAGTCAAAAAATATTCAATCAACAAGCAGGGCCGCATGGGTCTATAGGCCGCATGGGAAAGTCAGGCCGCATGACAATCTTGACCGCATATGGAGTCAGGCCGCATATAAAGTCAGGGCCGCATGGGAAGTCAGGTCGCTTGAAGAGTCAGGCCGCATGTACCACTTGGTTGTATGCCCAGGGTTAAATCTACTCCTTGGGACAAGTGTTGAAGTGACAGTTTAATAAATAAAGTGTCAGTGATGTGACATAAAGTAACTGATGTAACTGATGTGACTAATGTGATAAGCCATAAAGTATGTCAGGTAAAAAAGATAAAACTAACAGAAATAAGTGCCAACGGTTCAGAGCCATGCATCCAAAAAAATAGTGGCCGCATGTTCTCCTGGCCGCATGGGTGTCGGTGCCGCATGGAGTCAATGTCACATTGAGTTCTCTAGGACTTAGCAAAAATTTTATTCATTCAGTGAGTGAAAACACAAGGTGTTCAAGGATACTGTACAAATCAGCAGTCATGCGTCCAACAAGATGGACACATGCTATCTATATGCGGCTAGAGTTTAGGCCGCATAACCCTCTCAAGCCGTATGGCACTCTCGGCCGCATAGGAACTTGGTTTTCTCCAACAGCAGGTTCGGCCATGGCGGAAAAGCTCCACAAATTGAAATCTTATTTTGTTCATAAAATTCTCATTTTAAGTCCAAATCGGGTGAACCAAAAATAAAAAATGCTCTATTGTCCAGCCTATGCCGCAGCATCGGCGGTAGAACGCTATCTAGGTCAGAATACTATCTAATCAATATCACACGAATATCCAACTCCATAAGGAGACACAGATATCACAATATAATATAAAAATACTCAATCACAGAACTAAAGTACGATAAGATATCGGAGAACATAAACGAAATACAACACAAGTCTAAACAACAAAATTAGTCTAACCTGCAAACAATAACATACAAATCTCAAAGTATGCCGGAAACAAGTCAGGTACCAATAATATGCTAAAAGAAACTAACTGAATAACTAGTGATCCCGGCTAGACCTTCCGAAAATCATACATGAGCTACAAGGTCCAAGGCTGCAGCTACTCTCCATGTGGTCCATAATATGTCGAAAACAGTCCTCTAAGTCGTAGTCTGGAAAAATATTTCCAGTCAGGATGGAGTGAAGTATAACCCAATAATAGTTCCATTTAATTGATAAGGACTATAAAACAATAAATAGATGATGCTATATACTGAGAGAAGACAATGAATAGATGCAATGGCAAATAGTAAAGAGAACAGGCAATAGACAATATGGCATAGTTAGTGCATATATGAAATAAAGAGAAAGAACTATAATATCATATACGGGGTAATGTGGTATATGAAACTGAAATGGAGAACTGTAACTATTCTAAGTATTTGAAATATCAGTCTATCATGTGATTAGCTTGGGATAAGATTAGGCTTGTTATATATGATTAGCTATGATTCATGTAAGGTCAGGCTAACCATCTGGTTAGCTATGATGCGAGTAATGGTCAGGCTAATCATATATAACAGGCTATGAGGCATGTAATGGTCAGGCTACATCCGACGTGATGTGTGGGATGAGCTATGATGCACGTAGAGTTGGGTATGATCACATAATCTACTAATATTTTCCCTGCCCCCAACTAGTACGGTGGATCCAACCATGACACGTTACAATCCACGATCAATGTCCAATGTATCATGTACAATGTCTAATATCAATATCGTGTACAATGTCAATACGATAGCCAATGTAACATCTCACGACTGCAGATCCAATCTATATACTAGTATGTATAGCACAGTGTCAAGAATCAGATGTAATATTTCTAAATGCTTGAATTATAGAAATTATCAAATAACAGAAATTATCAGAGAATGTACTCGCCTGGGGTCCTGAGCGGGCGATACCAATAGCCTTCTCTCGAAGTCTCGTAGAACGATCCAATGGTCCTATATATGTATATAATATAATACAATAATATAGCATCAGTCGTTACACTAGAACACACACAAACACAATTACACTAAACTTAGAACTACACTAGGGTGATAACTAGTCAACTAGCAGGGTCAAGTGTGCGTCTAAATACACGGGTGTCATGTCCTTGATTACTGTGCATAATAAGACAGTTAATCGCTAACACATGTCTAGCCAGCACATTAGTGTACACAAGGCAGACAGTTCACCAACACCTAGGGTCATGCAAATACACAATAGTTATAATAAATAAAAAGATAAAAAATACCCCTATTTTAGGATGTGGTAGTGACAAGTCTACCCTTCTTAAAAAAAATTCGTCCTCGAAATTTAAGATCCTCAATAGTTGTATTTATTTATTATTTATTTTTTCCATCAAAATTTAAATTCATCAAACCATATATTCATGAAGTAAATCCATATTGTTATTTTACAAAAAAAATTCAATATTATATAAATATTATATTTCTGAAAATCTTCAAATTTAAAATCAAATTACATTCTTATCACAATCTCCTCGAAAAATTTAAGTTAATAACTAAATACAAAATTTAATATACAATCCTCTAATTTTAAATCCAATCAATGTATATTTATAAAATTTAAAATCTTATCCCAAAAATTTGAATTCAAACACTTATCCATTTGTGATCTTATTCCTCCATTCTTTTTCACACAATACTCAAACAATGTAATACTTATGAAATCTTCAAATACAACATTCAAAATATAAATTTATATCTTGCAGTCAAATAAATATAATGATAATCTCCTTAATTTTCTCAAATTTTAATGACAAATTCAATCATATCATAATCTTCATAAAAATTAATGATTTAACAAAATCGTCAATTCTGCCATATTAAATTTTCAACTCTTTATTTAAATTAATATTTATCCTCGAAATTTAAGACACCTTGTCTCTCTCTTCCCAGTCATAACCTCTTCATTAATTTTTTACTATGGTCAAACCCTCAACAATCAAGGTCTAAGAAAATCCTACCTACAGTCATACAACATGCAATATAGAGAAAACATGCATGGTTATGGTCTGTTTTGTCATGGTATTGTAGTTTCTGTCAGGGTGTACTACTAACTACATTCTAGCAAAAAAATCATTGATATAAGCTACGGTACTAAGGAATCAATCAATCAAACAGACGGACGAAAAAGGAACAGAAGGAAAGAAAAGAACATAGCCTTCTAACCCATCACTGGCCTCAATATCAGGTGATACATCCATCACTACTCATATACCGTGTACACTCATATCAAATCACATATCAAGGCCCTACTTTTATCTGTAACACAAGTCTTACTGCTTAGCACAATGTATTCTTATTCCCTCACACTCTCCTATCCACTTATGGGTGCCCTCCTACTATGGCACACTCATTAATACCCTTTATCCATATACATTTCTTTACTCTTGGCACACACAAGTATCAACCACCAAATTGAACATCATGCTCCATTAATTTTTAACACAATTTCCTTGATACTTAATGATTTACATGGATCACCCAATTACATGAATTCATGACTATCGAGGACTGACATACTGACTCTGATACTAACTCCTGGAACCCTCAGTGATACTCTTTATTTCCCCTTCTACCTATAGTACCAATACTAACTATAATGACACATATCATAGAACTATTGTTATAAGGTACTACGCTACGGGTTATCTCTAGATTGATGCCTATTGCTCACATGTCCAACCAAGAAACACTTACAGACTCACAAGCCACACTCCCAACAGTCAACACCGATACTCAAGACACAGACCTAATTGCAAGTCACCAATTATCACACTAACAAGGAATCCTTAAAGAAATAAAGCTCAAAAAGGAACCGGACAAAGGACTGAAGGTATCTCTACTGCTAGCAAAATGATGGAACAAAGTCCTATAATAACATAAGTGGATAAGTATTAAGATGATACTTTAAGAACCAATTTAAGATACAATCTAATAATCATACATGTCTGTCCAAAATTATGATACTCAGAATCCTTGTCACGCCAGTGAGCATAGCTGCGATAAACGATAGATTCCATAACTTAGGCATACAACTCTATAACCATGTCGTCTAGAATCCTCGCTGTGCCGACTAGTATAACTGCAAGAATTCTAAATTTCATAACTAAGATATATATACATCCAAAGTCAGGCTCCTACGTTTCTGATATGCCAGCTAATATGGCAGCGATGAACTCTATGCTCCATAACCAAAGCAGACGTTTTACCTTTCTCACTGTCCTCATCAACATATGTCATCAGATGATACCATAAATTTTAGTTCGTAAAGTTTATCTTGATATAAAATCAAACTCAACAACGACACCAAGAATTAAATTTAATAACTGATCAATAAGAATCAAATTCAATAACAAGTGAGAGCGGACGAAACAAGAGAAAAAGATTTAAATTAAAAATTATAATAAGATGCTCAAGGGTCATCCCAGGAATCTCTCAAAAACTTGTGATTGAGTATCCTATCTCATCCTAGTATCCTATGTCCTATATCCTATCGCAGGCATGCAGTAGTACAACTAAGACGTCGCACTACCACGATATCGCACTACTTGCGAAGCCTGACCTGCATGGGCCACCACTAAAAATGTGTCACGATCCGCACCCGTTGTAGGGGCACGAGTACGTGGGTACATTCAGCCTACGCCGTAACATCAGCGGTAGAACGCTGTCTAGGTCACAATACTATCTAATAAATCTTACACGAATATCCAACTCCATAAGAAGACACAGATATCACAATATAATATAAAAATACTCAATCACATAACTAAAGCACGATAAGATATCGGAGAACATAAACGAAATACAACACAAGTCTAAACAACAAAAATAGTCTAACCTGCAAACAATAACATCCAAATCTAAAAGTATGCCAGAAACAAGTCCGGTACCAATAATCTGCTAAAAGAAACTACGAATAACTAGTGATCCCGGCTAGACCTCCCGAAAATCTCACCTGAGCTACAAGATCCAAGGCTGCAGCTACTCTCCATGTGGTCCATAATATGTCAAAAACAGTCCTCTGAGTCAGAGTCTGGAAAAATATTTCCAGTCAGGATGGAGCAAAGTACAACCCAATAACAGTTCTATTTAATTGATAAGGACTATAAAATAATAAATAAATAATGCTATATACTGAGAGAAGACAATGAATAGATGCAGTGGCAAATAGTAAGCATAGTCAATGCATATATGAAATGAAGAGAAAGAACTACAATATCATATACGGGGTAATATGGTATATGAAACTGAAATGAAGAACTGTAACTATTCTAAGTGTTTGAAATATCAGTCTATCATGTGATCAGCTTGGGACAAGATCAGGCTTGTTACATATGATTAGCTATGATTCATGTAAGGTCAGGCTAACCATCTGGTTAGCTATAATGTGAGTAATGGTCAGGCTAATCATATATAACAGGCTATAAGGCATGTAATGGTCAGGCTACACCCGACGTGATGTGTGGGGTGAGCTATGATGCATGTAGAGTTGGGTATGATCACATAATCTACTAATATTTTCCCCACCCCCAACTAGTACAGTGGATCCAACCATGATACGTTACGATACACGATTAATGTCTAATATATCATGTACAATGTCTAATATCAATGTCGTATACAATGTCAATACGATAGCCAATGTAACATCTCACGACTGCAGATGCAATCTATATACTAGTCCGTGTAGCACAGTGTCAAGAATCAGATATAATATTTCTAAATGCTTGAATTATAGAAATTATCAAATAACGGAAATTATCAGAGAATGTACTCGCTTGGGGTCCTGAGCGGGCAATACCAATAGCCTGCTCCCAAAGTCTCGCAGAACGATCCAATGGTCCTATATATATATAATATAATACAATAACATAGCATCAGTCGTTATACTAGAACACACACTAACACAATTATACTGAACTTAGAACTACGCTAGGGTGATAACTAGTCAACTAGCAGGCTCAAGTGTGCGTCTAAATGCACGGGTGTCATATCCTCGATTACTGTGCATAATAAGACAGTTAATCGCTAACACATGTCTAGCCAGTACGTTAGTGTACACAAGGCAGACAGTTCACCAATACCTAGGGTCATGCAAATACACAGTACTTATAATAAATAAAAAGATAAAAATACCCCTATTTTAGGATGTGGTAGTGACATCTATCATGTAGCAAAAACTGGTTTTCAAAGACACAAGTTTTATAGATCAAAACCAAGAAAAACTTATGAAACCCATAAAACCCTAAGTTAGAAATATAGATCTTCACTAAACCATCCATCAAAACAGAAAACTCCAAGAACTAAAAGTTCTTAAAAACACATAATAAACATAATAGAACCATAATATAGAGGTTTTCTCCGTTTCTCATGCAAGGTGTACTTGCCTATAAAATGGGGAGAGAAAGCTAAAGAAGGAAGTAATGAAGAAGTGAGGAGAGAGAAAATGTTGGGTTACATATGGTAGGGTTTGAGGGTTGAACCAAAGGCTCTCATGAGTTGAACCAACCCACAAAATAAACCATAAACAAGGTTAAACCAAAGAATGGGTCTAGTCTCCATGCACATGCAACTATGCTAAAATAAAATACATTCCAAATACGTATATCGGGAACGGGGAGTGGCAAAAATATTCCATAAAATATTAACTAAGTGAAACAAAACGTGCATAAGGGTCATTGGGGCCGTATGGGCGCATGAGAAGTGTACGTATAAAAGTTGACGCATGATCTAAGATGGCCGCAGGAACAACTAGGAGCATGCAACAGGCCGTTGCATGGGGCAGGTGTCGCATGGACAAACTGGGCGCATGCTCAAGGCAAAGTCCACTCTTCGGAACAAGTGCTAAGTGATGGGTCAAAAAAGTGACCGATGTGACATGCCATAAATGTGTGTCAGAGAAAAGACAAAAGCATAAAAAGGTGTGTGCCACACCCCAGTTTTAAAATACGTAGGACTAGGAATACATAACACGCCAGCCGTATGTATACGAACTCTAATATATGGAAACCATACACACACGTACGTTGTACATGAATATCAAATCCACCAGTGGTAATATACTGTCAACAAGTCACACGCAATCTATATCTCATCCACAGCATAAATAAAGAAATAAATAGGAATAAATAACTGAATATCAAATGAAGTCTCAAAGTATGGTAGTCAGATGAAAACAATTTTACTGAAATTCGACTATACTAAAACTACTAAAAGAGAGAAGAGATCAACTCTAATATAAGATAAATGTCCACAAAAGAAGTAGCAACTAAAAATCTATCAGATACGATGAATCAAAGGTACTCTGAAGATAAGACCTCCTCAGTCTGATAAGAAGCGTCAGGTCCGGATTCGTACTCCTGTGGATACTCATGTCCGTCTATATCTGAAAAGGTACCAGGTCTTCAGAGGGACGTAATAAGATACATATAAATATGCCAATAAAGTACTGAAAATAAACATCCAACGGGTCGCCTAACCATCTATGTGAATGCAGTTTGAGAACAACTTTCCAACAAGTGGACTATCGGGCTAAAATGGGATTGGCATGATTCTCTTGGAGATTCAGGGGCCTATAAATTATGTCATCTTTTGAACGGCAGAGGTCGCCTGATAATATATAATATATAGTGGTCATCATGATCGCGCATCTCCGGCGGAGCGTGTGGGTTACATAAAAAGAAAAGTACAAAGGAGCTAAATGCCTTACTTGTTGTTCTCCTCAGTCCATGCTCTAAGCATGTCACATCCATAACATGATGATACCTCTACATAACTTCCAGGTCTACTAGCATGCAAAGTTTTTATCGACAGTTATCCCTATCCGTCGTACGACCTGTACGTACCGGTGGCCAGCCGAGTGCGCAAGTCCGTATCCTACATGTGACTCACACTCGTGTAAGAATAGTGTCATGGCCAATAAAACATAAGAATGCCTCATGATAATGGGGTGGTCTCATAAAGTAGGTCCATATGCATATACATAATAAAAACAGAATATGACGTCACCGTCGTTGCACCCAAGTTTTTTTGGACGCACAGTTTATATAGCAGTTTAAAATATAAGAATTAAATAATAGAAATAAAATATGCATGCATCATATGGAATATAATTACAGTACAATGGCAAGGTATACTTGCCTGGCAAGCAATTTATAAAGTGTAAGCGTCCAGATATCAGGTACACATGATCAGAAAATAAGGCCTCCGAATAAACATCTCTGGATGCTGAAATAGACATCACCAATATTTCCGGAATCAGCGAGATAGCTAGAAAACACTACCATTTCGTCCAATTTGGACACAGGGGCAAAACGATAATTTTGGGTCAAAGCGGGGTCCAAAGGTGGCCCACTTTGCACCGAAAAGTGTGTCAGGGGTAAAGGTATCTAAATGGGACAAATTATAGGTCAAACAAACTCTAAATATCAGTACGAACTCAACGGTATGTCCAATTTTGGATTTCGGTGAGCCAAATACAAATTTGCCCAAAAAGTCAACCGTGGGGCCCGCAAATAGGCGATTTGGTCAACTGTCTCAAAATTGCATAAAAATTGGGTCACAGGACCAAATCCTTTCCTCTTGTTCTAGGTGATCGATTCATCACGATACCACGAGTCCAATGGTATAAGTTTCGTCGCATTCTGACGAGCGTACAATAAATGGTGCAGAGTTTTGCAAAAGTCGCGATACGATGACTTTTTGCGGATACGGGTTGATTTCGACGTGCACACGCATCCAAATCAATTTTCACGAAAGCCCACACATCTGGACATACCATACGCGCCTTTCGGTATAATTGGTACGTGACGGGGCGATCCCGTTTGGCGGGACGCGCTACGTATCACAAATTTTGAAGGTTCAAAAATAGATTTTTTGTGATTTTTAACCCAGTTTAATTATAAATACAACATCAAATAAAATAATATAATTGACAAAAAGTAATCTAGATTAGGTGGTCTTCACATAGCAAAAGGAATTTCTAAGTTCGGATCTCTGTGGTGGAAGATACGAGTCCGTAAACATGGGTGATTACAGCAGTTTTTTTGAGATAAAAAGTTGTCATTTTTCTCCAACTTGGTCTCGGTTTCACCTAGGGTTACGCGCTGATCGAAGTAAACTAATACACAGTATTGGAAGAGGGATAGGTCGTGAACATACCGGTGAAGATGGGATCGAATTTGGTCGAGCGATGAAACAGGAATCGGGGCGTGAACAGGGCTAAGTTGCTGTCATTTTCCTGAGCGGTGCTCGCGGTCGTGGACGCTGGGCGAGCGGCGGTGCTGGGCGGCTGCTCCGGCGGTGCTGCGGCGGGTCCAGGCGGCGGTCGAGGAGGTCGGCGACAGCGCAGTCTCAGGGTCGGCGGATGGTAAGTTTAGGGTTAGGGTTTATATATATATATATAAAGAGAGAGAGAGAAGGGGGGAGGGAACAAGAGGGGGGGAACTTCCGCGCGCGCGGGGTGTGGAGGGTGGGGTTGGGGTGTTAGTTGCTGCTACTGGGATTACTTAACGGGTTGGGGGTTTATTAGGATTCTTAGTGGGTTTAGTTTTATTTAAGGGAATTAGGGTTTTGGGTTTTGATTATTTCTTTTTTTCCTTTTTCTTTCTTTTCTTTTTCCATTCCTTTCTTTTTTGTTTTCCATTCTTTATTCTATTCATTTTATTAAACAAATTACTTATACACACACACACACACACACACTCACACACACACATATATATATATATATATATATATATATATATATATATATATATATATATATATATATATATATATATATATATATATATATATATATATATATAATTGTAGAAATTTATATTTGTGCATAAAAATAATCTTTTATCCGTCCACAAGGTCTCCTACCTAAAATAAAATAAGGTAAAATAATTGTTGCTCCATAAATCTCTAAACGCATAATTACCTAGAAATAAAAATTCAATAAATTCTATTTCTCCAAATTAACTAATAAATACTATAAATAAAGTAAATAATTAAATAAATAAATAATGAATACGGTTTTTTAAAATTAGGGATTTTACATTCTACCCAACTTATAAAAAAATTGTCCTCGAAATTAAAACTAAGCCACGATAGAAAGATCGATGATGGTATAAGGTATAAATGAACAAAATAAATTCATACCTTGATCTATGAATAGGTATGGAAAATGTTTGTGCATGTCTTCCTCGCGCTCCCAAGTAGATTCTCCTGGCGCGCCATGCTTCCATGCCACACGGACCAAGGGAATAGACTGGTTCCTCAACACTTTCTCCCTACGATCAAGGATTCCCACGAGTTGCTTTTAATATGACAAGCTCGGCCCAATGGTGATCTCAGAATGGTCGAGAACATGACTGCTATCTGCCAAATATTGCCTAAGTTGCGACACGTAAAATACATCATGTACTCCCTCAAGTGAAGGTGGTAGTGCAAGTCGATACGCCACTTCTCCCACTCTCTCTAGCACGTCAAATGGTCTAATATACCTTGGGCTCAACTTGCCACGCCCTCCGAATCGAATGGTGACTCTAGTAGGTAATATCCTCAAGAAGATATGATCGCCCTATTTAAACTCCAAGGGACGACAATGAAGGTCTATCCACTGCTTCTGCCTGTCTTGCGCTGCTCGCAAGTGCCCTTGTATCTTCTTCACTGTCTCAACGGTGTTGACTACCAACTCTGGTCCCAAAATCTGACATTCTCCCATGTCACTCCAACACACGGGAGACCTATACTTTCTTCTATACAATGCTTCAAACGGAGCTATCTGGATACTCGCTTGATAGCTATTGTTATAAGAAAACTCCACAAGATATAGGTGGTCCTCCCATGATCCTCCAAAGTCTAACATACAAGCCCTCAACATATCCTCCAGGATCTGAATAGTACGCTCGGACTGCCCATCTGTCTGCAGATGATAAGATGTACTAAACTTCAGACGAGTCCCAAGACTCTCTTGCATGATTCTCCAAAATTGAGATGTGAAACGCGAATCCCTGTCTGACACAATATTGACCGAAATGCCGTACAATCTCATAATTTGCCTCATGTATAAGTCAGCCAAAGCTTCTGTAGACTGGCCAACTCTAAAAGGCAAGAAATGGGCTAACTTGGTGAGTCAATCCACTATTACCCATACTGCATCTCTCCCACTTGGACTCTTGGAAAAACCTATGACGAAGTCCATAGTGATGTGCTCCCACTTCCACTCTAGAATCGGAAGTGGTTGCAATAACCCTGCTGTTCTCTGATGCTCCATCTTTACCTGCTGACATACTAGACATTTAGCTACAAAGCGAGCTCTCTCTCTTTTTATCCCATGCCACCAAAAGTGTTGTCATAAGTCACGGTACATCTTGGTACCTCTAGGATGAATAGAATATATTAAACTATGAGCTTCTGCCATCAGCTCCTGTCGAATCTCTCCATTGGGAACATAAAGACGATCACCACATCGTAATGTCCCTTCATCATGAATGTGTAAACATGTCTGCTCTTCGGCCTCTGTCCTTTCTTTTAATCTCCTGAATCTGGCGTCAGTAGGCAAAGCTGCCTTGATCCTCTCTACTAGTGATGATTATACTTGCAAGTTGGCTAATGTCCCATCTGCTCCGGGTAATATCACTTCTATGCCAAGCTCTTGTATGTCCTCCAATAATTCCCTCTGTGTCGTCAAGAAGTAAGTTGTTGGTTTTCGGTTTAATGCGTCTGCTACTATATTAGCCTTGCCTGGATGATAATGTAGCTCTATCTTGAAATCCTTTATCAACTCAAGCCATCGACATTGTCTCATATTTAGCTCCTTCTGCGTGAAGACGTACTTGAGGCTTTTGTGGTCTGTATAGATCTCCACTCGTTCCCCATATAGGTTATGTCTCCATAGGTTCAAAGCAAAAACAACGGCTGGAAGTTCCAAGTTATGAGTTGGATAATTCTTTTCATGCACTCGTAACTGTCTAGATGCATATGCAATCACCTTGCGATGCTGCATCAACACGCATCCCAAGCCTTTTCCTAATGCGTTACTGTAAATCACATAGCCTCCTGAACCTGATGGAATAGTCAATACTGGTGATGTGGTCAGTCGCTTCTTTAACTCCTCGAAAGCGGCTTGACACTCGTCTGTCCATACGAACTCTTGATCCTTGTAAGTCAATCGATTCATAGGTGCTGCTATCCTTGAGAAGTTCTCCATGAACCGTCGGTAATATCCCGTAAGTCCAAGAAAACTTCTCACCTCTGATGCTGATTTAGCAACAGGCCATGTCTCGACTGCCGAAATTTTCTCTGGATCAACAGAAATACCATCTCCCGTAACGATATGCCCAAGGAACGAAACTCTGTCCAAGAAAAACTCATATTTACTGAGCTTCGTATATAATTGCTCTCTCCTCAAGGTCTCTAGAATAATCCGTAGGTGCTTCTTGTGCTCCTCGTGGCTCTTCGAATAGACAAGTATGTCATCTATGAAGACGACCATGAACTGGTCCAAATACTGATGGAATACTCGATTCATTAAGTCTATAAAGATAGCTGGAGCATTGGTCAACCCAAATGGCATGACCAAAAACTCGTAGTGTCCATATCTTGTCCTAAATACGGTCTTCGAGATGTCCTGCTTCCGTACCTTCACCTGGTGATATCCTGATCTCAAGTCTATCTTCAAAAATACCTTAGCTCTACTAAGCTGATCAAATAAGTCATCAATGCGTGACAATGGGTATTTATTCTACACGGTTACTGCATTTAAGGCTCTGTAGTCAATGCACATACGTACTGACCCATCCTTCTTTGGTACAAACAACACTGGTGCTCCCCAGGGTGATGCACTCGGTCGGATGAAACATTTCTCTTCTAGTTCTTTCAACTGTGTCTTCAGCTCATCCATCTCCTTCTTCGCTAATCTGTAAACATGAGACGCTATGGGTGCTGCTCCCGGTGTCAATTCAATTGAGAATTCTACGTCTCTGTCTGGGGGTAGGCCTGGTAATTCCTCTGGAAAAATGTTTTGAAACTCTGAAATGATGGGTGATAGATAACATCGTCCATTGCAAGCTGAATACCATCAAGGGCTTCTGTGGATCCTCGTGCAAACTCAAGTTCCGGATGGCCTGGTACCTTAAAAAGAATACTTCCTCCAAAACAATCTAAGAAAGCATGGTACTTGCTTAGCCAGTCCATTCCAAGCACAATATCAATAGTTGGCATAGGAAGGACTAAGAGTCGGGCATTCATCTCTCTGCCACGAATCACTACAGGACACGATCTATAAATCCGATTAACAGGTACAACTCCTCCGTCGGTGAGAATTCTAATACAACTAGGTAAAGGTGTAGTGGCAATATTGTGTTGGGCAATAAAACTAGAAGATATGAACGAGTGGGTGGCTCCCGTATCAAACAATATTAAAGCAGGAAAAGTAAAAGCAAGAGTAATACTTGCTATGACATCAATCTCTTGATCCATGTCATCCACTTCTAGTGTAAAAGCTTATTCATTCCTCTATGGAAGTCCATAACTGGCCCTCGTGTACTGATCCTCTTGAGTAGGTAGCGGGGGTCCTCGCTGAAATCCTCCTGCTGCTAGGGGTCGAGGTGCTCCTGGTCTAGTCATCTGCTGAGCTGGCTTTGGTGCTGAAAGTGTTAGCCTCTGTATTGGCGGTGGAAGTGTCAATATCTGCTGCATTGGACAGTCTCTCGCCATATGCTGTCTGGAACCACACCTCATACATTGTCCCAAGCGAGTCCGACAGTCTCTCAAAATATGTTCGCGCTTCCCACAGTAATTGCAGTGGGGCTTGTCCGAAATCTGGTACGGTCCTGCTCTGTGTTGGTACTGTTGTTGCTATGCCAAAGGACGTTTGATAGGCCCTCCTTATTGTGTCCTTGTTGGTCCTTGATGTGTCCTTGCTGGTCCTTGTTGTGTCCTCAGTTGACCTCATTTTCTCCTGTTGATGGTCTCTTGTAATCTAGCTGTAACACCCTGTTCCGCTCAAGCGGACTACCGTCTCAACGGCAATCGTGCAGCTGTCCCGACCTGCTTTGCCTCGATCAAGAAGCAAAGGATATCCAGACTTGTCCCTACAGGAATCCGGCTTGGACTTTCAGAGGCTCGCTCAGACGTATCGCTCTACCGAGGCGAATCATCGCTAAGGTGGGTGGCTACGGTGAACTTATCTTTGCTTAGCTAGCACACATAAAATCTGGAATATTCATGCTAGTCGCTAGGTGATAACCTCCTGCATGCTAATAAATCCAACGCACCTAGCTATGGGAATAATCCCAACTTGTACTGCTTGCTAGAAAATGGAAAATGAAATACTGCTTATATTCAGACCCTCGCATGCTAAGTCCCTTAACGGTTTCAACTCTCGGCTTACCTTCGGGTCCGAGCAACGTGCCTGCTTACGTTCCTTAGAAACGCATGCTTGTCTGTTTGTATATTACCGTGTTTTCATCCAAACCTCGGAAGACTACTACGTAGTCGTTCCGTGCCTGAACGAACCTGCAAGTATCCGGGACCGTTAGGTCACCAAGGCAGCCCCGAACCAGGAGAATGCATCAAGACAAGTTATTGTACAGAACCAAGATTCAAGTATCCCATATACTCGTGTACTCGTGTTCCCGTGCACTCGTGTTCTCGTGTTCTCGTGTTCTAGTGCACGCGTGTTCTCGTGTATCTCGTGTAATCGTGTTGCCTGAGATTGGTTAAATCGTGTTGCCTGAGATTGGTTAAATTGTGTTGCCTGAGATTGGTTAACCCTGACTTGCATGTCGCGGACAACTCGGAAACGAGGTATAGTTCCACGGACGGTCACCGGGGCACTGGGACCGATCCGATCCGGATGGAACTCACGTTATTGTACAGTCCATTGTGCTGGACGGGATGGCATATAGCGCCCCTTGTTCTTTCGCTGCATACATTCTCTCCAGTGACTGAACCGTATTGTATAGTCTATTGTGCTGGACGGAATGGCATGTAGCGCCCCTTGTACTATTGCTGCATACCATTACCGCCAGTGACTATTGTCCTTTATGGCTATGCCAGCGACTCCTGTTCATATAGATAAGTCATCCTCGCTTAGCGGCTATCCGCGTGCGAGTCACTGCATCGCATCGACTGAACACCTGAACGATCATGTTAAAACGACCCTCCTGTTTGCATATGCTTGCCTCCTGAATGTTTATACTTGCCCGTGCTTGAATTAACATGTTTGCCTCAATGTTTGCCTTGGACAGGGAAGGAGATGGTAAGCTGGTAAGTCTCGCCGTGTTTTCTCTAACATCGCACGGCGCACTGCCGACACGTTAGGCTATTCAATATCTGCATGAAACTGATCCTAAGGCAACTAGAAAGACAACTTAATAGTTGTGCACGGAACCTGTATTACGTGTTTGGATTTGTCGAGCGGGCGAGTAGCTTCCCCACCAGTGCATTCAATGTACTGATAATCCACCAGTTTGATATGCAGGGTGCGGGAGAACCTCGTGCGGTGCGGACGCCTCCTTCGTGCGTGCTAAGGCCAGGAGTTCCCTCTGAAGCCTTGCAATGGTGCGTCCGGGACTGAAGCACATATACAAGACATAAGTTGTGAACATCGCCTGACCATCGCCTATACAATCATTCCACAGTTGTAGCCACTTGGCACGCTTTTACTGTTTCAGAGAGAGAGGCTTGAGCGACTTGTAATCTCGGCTATACGCTGCCTGTAACACATGTTTCATATCAATAAAGAGATTACTTTACTTGTTTTAATGCTTCCGCTATATTTGTCGACTCAGTGAACCTGTTACCGATCGCCTATGCGTTCATGACTCCGCTGCACTCGGACAATCTGTGCGACTTTGTGGCTTAGAACTCTTGCCGCCAGCCAATGAACCATGGCCTTGCACGGGCGTGGATCACGCTCGTGCGGCATCACGCCCGGATGGTTTAAGCGATCGTTCCGCGGGAGCGCTGGCGAGGGTGATTCCCGCCTAGCGGGAACGGCCGATTGCCTGCGGGAGATCGGGGCATGACATGTTGGTATCAGAGCCTGGCTTCTACGCCTTTGGACTTCAATTCGATATCTCTGTTTCGAAAGCTCGTTCGTGGGTTATGTGCACGCTCTCTCTCAATGCCTCGATGGGATGTTCCAACAATAAGTCTAAATACTTTCAAAATACGTTTTGAATGATATGCTTGCTTGTCTGGTTGTATGCTGCGAGTGGCCTTTGTGCCAACCTGTGCGAACCCTTGAGAGTATCGCTAGTAGCTTGTCCGATTTTCACTAACCCTAAGTTTGGTTGAATGTATCTATTCGAGGGACGCCTTGAACTAGTGCACCATCCAAGACTTAAGAAAAGGTGAAACTCGAGTGCTAAGACTTCGCTATCACTGAGCTGGTTGATGTGTTCACGCTAGAAGTGCACTTCGAAAGTGCGCACGATCCAGTCTAAGCGATATGCTGATTTCGAAGCTTGTGCAAGTGAAGATCCAAATGAACAAGTACAAACGACTTGTCTAGGATTGCCTCAACCCTAGATTACTGCTTGTCCTTAGTAAGTCTCGAGGACGAGACTTTTTCTAAGTTGGGTAGGATGTAACACCCTGTTCCGCTCAAGCGGACTACCGTCTTAACGGCAATCGTGCAGCTGTCCCGACCTGTTTTGCCTCGATCAAGAAGCAAAGGATATCCAGACTTGTCCCTACAGGAATCCGGCTTGGACTTTCAGAGGCTCGCTCAGACGTATCGCTCTACCGAGGCGAATCATCGCTAAGGTGGGTGGCTACGGTGAACTTGTCTTTGCTTAGCTAGCACACATAAAATCTGGAATATTCATGCTAGTCGCTAGGTGATAACCTCCTGCATGCTAATAAATCCAACGCACCTAGCTAAGGGAATAATCCCAACTTGTACTGCTTGCTAGAAAATAGAAAATGAAATACTGCTTATATTCAGACCCTCGCATGCTAAGTCCCTTAACGGTTTCAACTCTCGGCTTACCTTCGGGTCCGAGCAACGTGCCTGCTTACGTTCCTTAGAAACGCATGCTTGTCTGTTTGTATATTACCGTGTTTTCATCCAAACCTCGGAAGACTACTACGTAGTCGTTCCGTGCCTGAACGAACCTGCAAGTATCCGGGACCGTTAGGTCACCAAGGCAGCCCCGAACCAGGGGAAGGCATCAAGACAAGTTATTGTACAGAACCAAGATTCAAGTATCCCGTATACTCGTGTACTCGTGTTCCCGTGCACTCGTGTTCTCGTGTTCTCGTGTTCTAGTGCACGCGTGTTCTCGTGTATCTCGTGTAATCGTGTTGCCTGAGATTGGTTAAATCGTGTTGCCTGAGATTGGTTAAATCGTGTTGCCTGAGATTGGTTAACCCTGACTTGCATGTCGCGGACAACTCGAAAATGAGGTATAGTTCCACGGACGGTCACCGGGGCACTGGGACCGATCCGATCCGGATGGAACTCACGTTACTGTACAGTCCATTGTGCTGGACGGGATGGCATGTAGCGCCCCTTGTTCTTTCGCTGCATACATTCTCTCCAGTGACTGAACCGTATTGTATAGTCCATTGTGCTGGACGGAATGGCATGTAGCGCCCCTTGTACTATTGTTGCATACCATTACCGCCAGTGACTATTGTCCTTTATGGCTATGCCAGCGACTCCTGTTCATATAGATAAGTCATCCTCGCTTAGCGGCTATCCGCGTGCGAGTCACTGCATCGTATCGACTGAACACCTGAACGATCATGTTAAAACGACCCTCCTGTTTGCATATGCTTGCCTCCTGAATGTTTATACTTGCCCGTGCTTGAATTAACATGTTTGCCTCAATGTTTGCCTTGGACAGGGAAGGAGATGGTAAGTTGGTAAGTCTCGCCGTGTTTCCTCTAACATCGCACGGCGCACTGCCGACACGTTAGGCTATTCAATATCTGCATGAAACTGATCCTAAGGCAACTAGAAAGACAACTTAATAGTTGTGCACGGAACCTGTATTACGTGTTTGGATTTGTCGAGCGGGCGAGTAGCTTCCCCACCAGTGCATTCAATGTACTGATAATCCACCAGTTTGATATGCAGGGTGCGGGAGAACCTCGTGCGGTGTGGACGCCTCCTTCGTGCGTGCTAAGGCCAGGAGTTCCCTCTGAAGCCTTGCAACAGTGCGTCCGGGACTGAAGCACATATACAAGACATAAGTTATGAATATCGCCTGACTATCGCCTGTACAATCATTCCACAGTTGTAGCCACTTGGCACGCTTTTACTGTTTCAGAGAGAGGCTTGAGCGACTTGTAATATCGGTTATACGCTGCCTGTAACACATGTTTCATATCAATAAAGAGATTACTTTACTTGTTTTAATGCTTCTGCTATATTTGTCGACTCAGTGAACCTGTTACTGATCGCCTATGCGTTCATGACTCCGCTGCACTCGGACAATCTGTGCGACTCTGTGGCTTAGAACTCTTCCCGCCAGCCATTGAACCATGGCCTTGCACGGGCGTGGATCACGCTCGTGCGGCATCACGCCCGGATGGGTTAAGCGATCGTTCCGCGGGAGCGCTGGCGAGGGTGATTCCCGCCTAGCGGGAACGGTCGATTGCCTGCGGGAGATCGGGGCGTGACATATTGGTATCAGAGCCTGGCTTCTACGCCATTGGACTTCAATTCGATATCTCTGTTTCGAAAGCTCGTTCGTGGGTTATGTGCACGCTCTCTCTCAATGCCTCGATGGGATGTTCCAACAATAAGTCTAAATACTTTCAAAATACATTTTGAATGATATGCTTGCTTGTCTGGTTGTATGCTGCGAGTGGCCTTTGTGCCAACCTGTGCGAACCCTTGAGAGTATCGCTAGTAGCTTGTCCGATTTTCACTAACCCTAAGTTTGGTTGAATGTATCTATTCGAGGGATGCCTTGAACTAGTGCACCATCCAAGACTTAAGAAAAGGTGAAACTCGAGTGCTAAGACTTCGCTATCACTGAGCTGGTTGATGTGTTCACGCTAGAAGTGCACTTCGAAAGTGCGCACGATCCAGTCTAAGCGATATGCTGATTTCGAAGCTTGTGCAAGTGAAGATCCAAATGAACAAGTACAAACGACTTGTCTAGGATTGCCTCAACCCTAGATTACTGCTTGTCCTTAGTAAGTCTCGAGGACGAGACTTTTTCTAAGTTGGGTAGGATGTAACACCCTGTTCCGCTCAAGCGGACTACCGTCTCAACGGCAATCGTGCAGCTGTCCCGACCTGCTTTGCCTCGATCAAGAAGCAAAGGATATCCAGACTTGTCCCTACAGGAATCCGGCTTGGACTTTCAGAGGCTCGCTCAGACGTATCGTTCTACCGAGGCGAATCATCGCTAAGGTGGGTGGCTACGGTGAACTTGTCTTTGCTTAGCTAGCACACATAAAATCTGGAATATTCATGCTAGTCGCTAGGTGATAACCTCCTGCATGCTAATAAATCCAACGCACCTAGCTAAGGGAATAATCCCAACTTGTACTGCTTGCTAGAAAATGGAAAATGAAATACTGCTTATATTCAGACCCTCGCATGCTAAGTCCCTTAACGGTTTCAACTCTCGGCTTACCTTCGGGTCCGAGCAACGTGCCTGCTTACGTTCCTTAGAAACGCATGCTTGTCTGTTTGTATATTACCGTGTTTTCATCCAAACCTCGGAAGACTACTACGTAGTCGTTCCGTGCCTGAACGAACCTGCAAGTATCCGGGACCGTTAGGTCACCAAGGCAGCCCCGAACCAGGAGAATGCATCAAGACAAGTTATTGTACAGAACCAAGATTCAAGTATCCCGTATACTCGTGTACTCGTGTTCCCGTGCACTCGTGTTCTCGTGTTCTCGTGTTCTAGTGCACGCGTGTTCTCGTGTATCTCGTGTAATCGTGTTGCCTGAGATTGGTTAAATCGTGTTGCCTGAGATTGGTTAAATCGTGTTGCCTGAGATTGGTTAACCCTGACTTGCATGTCGCGGACAAATCGGAAACGAGGTATAGTTCCACGGACGGTCACCGGGGCACTGGGACCGATCCGATCCGGATGGAACTCACGTTATTGTACAGTCCATTGTGCTGGACGGGATGGCATGTAGCGCCCTTGTTCTTTCGCTGCATACATTCTCTCCAGTGACTGAACCGTATTGTATAGTCCATTGTGCTGGACGGAATGGCATGTAGCACCCCTTGTACTATTGCTGCATACCATTACCGCCAGTGACTATTGTCCTTTATGGCTATGCCAGCGACTCATGTTCATATAGATAAGTCATCCTCGCTTAGCGGCTATCCGCGTGCGAGTCACTGCATCGCATCGACTGAACACCTGAACGATCATGTTAAAATGACCCTCCTGTTTGCATATGCTTGTCTCCTGAATGTTTATACTTGCCCGTGCTTGAATTAACATGTTTGCCTCAATGTTTGCCTTGGACAGGGAAGGAGATGGTAAGTTGGTAAGTCTCGCCGTGTTTCCTCTAACATCGCACGGCGCACTGCCGACACGTTAGGCTATTCAATATCTGTATGAAACTGATCCTAAGGCAACTAGAAAGACAACTTAATAGTTGTGCACGGAACCTGTATTACGTGTTTGGATTTGTCGAGCGGGCGAATAGCTTCCCCACCAGTGCATTCAATGTACTGATAATCCACCAGTTTGATATGCAGGGTGCGGGAGAACCTCGTGCGGTGCGGACGCCTCCTTCGTGCGTGCTAAGGCCAGGAGTTCCCTCTGAAGCCTTGCAACGGTGCGTCCGGGACTGAAGCACATATACAAGACATAAGTTGTGAATATCGCCTGACCATCGCCTGTACAATCATTCCACAGTTGTAGCCACTTGGCACGCTTTTACTGTTTCAGAGAGAGTGAGGCTTGAGCGACTTGTAATCTCGGCTATACGCCGCCTGTAACACATGTTTCATATCAATAAAGAGATTACTTTACTTGTTTTAATGCTTCCGCTATATTTGTCGACTCAGTGAACCTGTTACCGATCGCCTATGCGTTCATGACTCCGCTGCACTCGGACAATCTGTACGACTCTGTGGCTTAGAACTCTTGCCGCCAGCCAATGAACCATGGCCTTGCACGGGCGTGGATCACGCTCGTGCGGCATCACGCCCGGATGGGTTAAGCGATCGTTCCGCGGGAGCGCTGGAGAGGGTGATTCCCGCCTAGCGGGAACGGCCGATTGCCTGCGGGAGATCGGGGCGTGACACTAGCTTCTGTCAATAATTCGGCATAAGAGATCCGGGACTGTGAGCTAGTGTAGTATTGGAGCTCTTGAGTCAGTCCGCGGTAAAACCTCTTAGCCTTGGCCAAATCATTCGGTATCAGGGCAGCGCTATATTTACTAAGGTGACTAAACTCTGCATCATACTCGTCAACTGTTCTGTTCCCCTGCTCTAGATGAAGAAGCTGGTCATACAACGCATCCCTTATAGTGCCCGGAAAGTACTTTCTCTCAAAGCACTCCAAGAATTGTTTCCAAGTCTGATATGTACCCAACTGACGCTCCATTGATTTCCACCAGTGATAAGCGTTACCATCTAGCAGCGTCCTTATGCCTGTCATCCATAAATCTGTAGGTAGCTGTGATGCTTCGAATAACTTCTGAGTATGGGTAATCCAGTTTGTAGTCTCCTCTGGGCTCTCAGTGCCTTTATACGGCTTGGGACCCATCTGTATAAAGTTCTTGACTGAACCAACTCTAGCTCGTGGTAGTAGAACTAGTGTCTGAGCTGGTACAGAAGCCTGTGCAGCCATCCTCTCGAGTGCTGCCAGAAATTCTTGCATCTGCTCTGCCGCTTGCTGCCTCTGCTCTACATCTAGTACGGCCGCCTGCTATCTCTGTTCCTGCATCATCATTTGGAAGAATTGGAACAGCTGTGTCTGGCCATCCTGCGATGTCGATGAAGCCGAAAAAGTTCCATTAGGTGATGCGGAAGGATTAGATGGAACTAGTTGTAAGTCTGTCCATCCGTCCCCGGAAGTCTAGGAATCATTGAGGCCTCTTCTTGAGTTTGGCCGTTGACTCCTGAAGGTGTGTCGCTATCGGCGGCAGTACATCCACTACGCATATCCATCTCTCTGCAGGTGTGGACGAAACGATTAGAAGAAGTACAGGAATCAAACAGGATGCAAGCATTTAAATAGGAAGTTGAAAAGGAAGATGAATTTTAGTCAAACGTGGATAAGATCCTATATTCTACTCCTATACGCAGGCTTGCTCAGTAAAGTAACGTAACCGAGACAATATATTCTTGACCTGCATGAGCCACCACTAAAAATATGTCACGCCCCAATCCCAAAATACGTAGGACTAGGAATACGTAACACGCCAGCCGTATGTATACGAACTCCAATATATGAAAACCATACACACACGTACGCTGTACATGAATATCAAATCCACCAATGGTAATATACTGTCAACAAGTCACACACAATCTATATCTCATCCATAGCACAAATAAAGAAATAAATAGGAATAAATAACTGAATATCAAATAAAGTCTCAAAGTATGAGAGTCGGATGGAAACAAATTCACTGCAAATTGACTATACTAAAACTACTAAAAGAGAGAAGAGATCAACTCTAATATAAGATAAATGTCCACAAAAGAAGTAGCAACTAAAAATCCATCAGATACGATGAATCAAAGGTACTCTGAAGATAAGACCTCCTCAGTCTGATAAGAAGCATCAGGTCCGGGTTTGTACTCCTGTGGATACTCCTGCCCATCTATATCTGGAAAGGTACCAGGTCCTCAGAGGGATGTAACAAGATACATATAAACATGCCAATAAAGTACTGAAAATAAACATCCAACGGGTCACCTAACCATCTATGTGAATGCAGTTTGAGAACAACTTTCTAACAAGTGGACTATTTGGCTAAAATGGGATTGGCATGATTCTTTTGGATATTCAGGGGCCTACAAAGTATGTCGTCTTTTGAATGGCAGAGGCCGCATGATAATATATAATATATAGTGGTCATCATGACCGCGCATCTCCGGCGGAGCGTGCGGGTTACATAAAAAGGAAAGTGCAAAGGAGCCCAAACGCCTTACTTGTTGTTCTCCCCACCCCATGCTCTAAGCATGTCACATCCATGATACAATGATACCTCTACATAACTGTCAGGTCTACTAGCATGCAAAGTTTCAATCGACAGTTATCCCTATCCGTCGCACAACCTGTACGTACCGGTGGCCAGCCGAGTGCGCAAGTCCGTGTCCTACATGTGACTCACACTCGTGTAAGAACAGTGTCATGGCCAATGAAACATAAGAATGACTCATGATAATGGGGTGGTCTCATAAAGTAGGTCCATATGCATATACATAATAAAAACAGAATACGACGTCACCGTCGTTGCACCCAAGTTTCCTTGGACGCGAAGTTTATATAACAGTTTAAAATATATGAATTAAATGACAGAAATAAAACATGCATGCATCATATGGAATGTAATCACAGTACAATGGCAAGGTATACTTGCCTAAAAAGCAATTTGTAAAGTATAAGCGTCCAGATGTTAGGTACACAGGATCAGAAACTAAGGCCTCCGAATAAACGTCTTCGGATGCTGAAATAGATATCACCAATATTTTTGGAATCAGCGAGATAGCTAAAAAATACTACTCTTTCGTCCAATTTGGACACAGGGGCAAAACGGTAATTTTGGGTCAAAGCGGGGTCCACGTGTGGCCCACTTTGCACCGAAAAGCGTGACAGGGGTAAAGGTATCTAAATGGGACAAATTATATGTCAAACAAACTCTAAATGTCAGTACAAACTTAACGGTATGTCCAATTTTGGATTCCGGTGAGCCAAACACAAATTCGTCCGAAAAGTCAATCGTGGGGCCCGCAAATAGGCGGTTTGGTCAACTATCTCAGAATTGCGTGAAAATTGGATCACAGGACCAGCGCGATACCACAAGTCCAGTGGCATAAGTTTCGTCGCATTCTGACGAGCGTACAATAAATGGTGCAGGGTTTTGCAAAAGTTACGATACGGGGACTTTTTGCGGATACGGGTTGATTTCGACACGCACACGCGTCCAAATTATTTTCCGCAAAAGCTCACACGTCTGGACATACCATACGCGCCTTTTGGTACAATTGGTACGCGACGGGGCAGTCCCGTTTGGCGAGGCGCACTCCGTATCACAAATTTTGAAGGTTCAAAAATAGGTTTTTCGTATTTTTTTAACCCAGTTTAATTCTCCATACAACATCAAATAAAATAATATAATTGACAAAAAATAATCTAGGTTAGGTGGTATTCACATAGCAAAAGGAATTTCTAAGTTTGGATCTCTATGGTGGGAGATACGAGTCCGTAAACATGGGTGGTTACAGCAGTTTTTCTGAGATTAAAAGTTATTTTTCTACAACTTGGTCTCGGTTTTCACCTAGGGTTATGTCCTGATCGAAGTAAACTAACACACAGTATTAGAAGAGGGATGGATCGTGAACATACCAGTGAAGACGAAGTCGAATTTGGTCGAGCGATGGAACAGGAATCGGGGCGTGAACAGGGCTAAGCTGCTATCACTTTCCTGAGCGGTGCTCGCGGTCGCGAACGCGGGGCGAGCGGCGGTACTGGACGGCTGTTCCGACGGCGCTGCGGTGGGACCAGGCGACTATCAAGGAGGTCGGCGGTGACACGATCTCAGGTGTCACGCCCCGATATCCCGCAGGCAAATCATCCGTTCCCGCTAGGCGAGAATCACCGCGCCAGCGCTCCCGCGGAACGATCGCTTTAACCCATCCGGGCGTGATGCCGCACGAGCGTGAGCCACGCCCATGCAAGGCCGTGGTTCATTGGCTGGCGGTAAGAGTTCTAAGCCACAGAGTTGCACAGATTGTCCGAGTGCAGCGGAGTCATGAACGCATAGGCGATCGGTAACAGGTTCACTGAGTCGACAATAGCGGAAGTATTGGATAACACAAGTTTGAAGTAAAACAACTCTTTATTGATATAAACAAGCCGAGATTACAAGTCGCTCAATCCTCTCTCTCTGAAACAGTAAAAGCGTGCCAAGTGGCTACAATTGTGGAATGATTGTACAGGCGATGATCAGGCAATGTTCACAATATTATGTCTTGTATATGTGCTTCAGTTCCGGACGCAGCGATGCTTCGGAGTGATCTCCATGCCTTAGCACGCACGAAGGAGCATCCGTACCGAACGAGGTTCTTCCGCACCCTGCATACAAACTGGTGGATTATCAGTACATTGAATGCACTAGTGGGGAAGCTACTCGCCCGCTCGACAAATCCAAACACGTAATATAAGTTCCGTGCACCAACTATTAAGTTGTCTTTCTAGTTGCCTTAGGATCAGTTTCATGTAAACATCGAATAGCCTAACTCGTGTGGCAGTGCGCCGTGCGACATGAGAGGAAACACGGCGAGACTTATCCACTTACCAATTGTCCTTCCCTGTCCAAGGTAAACATTGTTAATTCAAGCACGGGCAAGTATAAACATTCAGGCGACAGCATATGCAACACGAGTACTGTTATTCAAGATCGTTCAGGTGTTCAGTTGATGTGATATAATAACTCGCACGCGGATAACCGCTAAGCGAGGATGACTTAGCTACATGAACAATGAGTCGCTGGCATAGCCATAAAGGACACTAGTCTTAAACGAGAATGGTTTGCAACGAAAGTATAGTGGGCGCTACAAGCCATCTCGTTCAGTACAGTAGACTATACAGTAGAGTTCAGCCGTGGAGAGGATGGTATGCAGCGAAAGAACAGTGGGCGCTGCACACTATCTCGTCTAGTACAGTAGGCTAAACAATAGAGTTCCATCCGGATCAGATCGGCCCCGGTGACCGTCCGTGGAACTATACCTCATTTCCGAGTTGTCCGCGACATGCAGATCAAGGTCTTTCCAATATCACATCCTTCATAATACAGTCAATAACATGAGTACAGTCATGAATTTCTGCTATGAACGAGCTTGTACAGGATTCTCGTTCAAGGGAAATTGATGTGATAACAGTACAGTATTCACTTTGACTTGATGCATTTCCCCTGGGGCGGGGATTGCCTTGGCGACCTAACGGTCCCGGATACTTGTAGGTTCAATCGCACAGAAGGACTATTCGATAGTCTCCTGGCTAACAAGAATGCATGCATAATACAATAACGTTAGACACTCGTAAGCAGATAAGCATGTGTTTCTAAGGAACATAAGCAGACACGTTTGCTCGGACCCGAAGGTAAGCCGAGGGATGAAACCGTAAGGGACTTAGCATGCAAGGGTCTGAACATATATAAACAATATTTTATTTCCATGTTCTAGCATAAGCAATACAAGTTGGGATTATTTCCTTAGCTAGGTGCGTTGTATTCTTATTAGCATGCAGGGGGTGATTCACCTAGCTACTAGCATGTATCATTCCAGATTTTATGTGTGCTGGCTAAGCAAAGACAAGTTCACCGTAGCCACCCACCTTAGCGATGATTCGCCTCGGTAGAGCGATACGTCAAGCGAGCCTCTGAAAGCCTAAGCTGGAATCCTGTAGGGACAAGTCTGGATATCCTTTGCTACTCGTTTGAGGCAAAGCGGGTCGGGACAGTTGCACTTTTTGCCGTTTGAATCGGCAGTCCGCTTGAACGGAACGGGGTGTTACATCAGGGTCGACGGATGGTAAGTTTAGGGTTAGGGTTTATATATATATATATATATATATATATATATATATATATATATATATATATATATATATATATATATATATATATATATATAGAGAGAGAGAGAGAGAGAGAGGGAATAGGAGGGGGGGAACTTCCGCGCGGGGGGTGGGGTGTAGTTGCTACTACTGGGATTACTTAACGGGTTGGGGGTTTATTAGGATTCTTAGTGGGTTTAGTTTTATTTAAGGGAATTAGGGTTTTGGATTTTGATTATTTCTTTTTTCCTTTTTCTTTCTTTTCTTTTTCCATTCCTTTCTTTTTTGTTTTCGATTCTTTATTCTATTCATTTTATTAAACAAATTACTTATACACACACACACACACACACACACACACACACACACACACATATATATATATATATATATATATATATATATATATATATATATATATATATATATATAATTCCAGAAATTTATATTTGTGCATAAAAATAATCTTTTATCCGTCCACAAGGTCTCCTACCTAAAATAAAATAAGGTAAAATAATCGTTGCCCCATAAATCTCTAAACGCATAATTACGTAGAAATAAAAATTCAATAAATTATATTTCTCCTAATTAACTAATAAATACTATAAATTAATTAATTAATTAATTAATTAATGAATACAGTTTTTAAAAATTAGGGGTTTTACAGTGTGCACGAAAAAATATGCAAAAAAAAGACACATATGTCGCTTTTAAGTCAAATGACAAGTTGGCTGCATGCACTCTGGCCGCATGAGCTTCTGGTAGCATGGACACTTGCTCTTTGGAAAATCTCATAAATTTTGTGTTCTATGCATTCAGCTTAGGGACGCATATGTAGAGATAGTCATGCGTCTAACAAGATAGGCGTCATGCTGGAAGAGGCGCATGTGTCACTCCCCGATCCCGAAGGGGACCGATCGTCCTCGCTTGGTCCCTACGGAACCGATCATTCTCGCACGGGCGTGATGCCGTGCAAGCCTAAAGTGCACTTGCACAAGGCCAAAGCTTTGAACAAGGGCAAGTAAGCTATTCAATACGGAGCAGCGGCACATATATTGCAGAAAAGTAAAGAACACAATGGCATATGAAAATAGGCTCTTTATTGATAATCAAAAGTGTTGTAAGCGGCGCTTGGCCGAGGTTACAGTTCACTCAAGCTCTCTTCTCTCGATTATAATAACACTGTTCCATACATTATATCCCTCTATACAAAAGCAGTTCGAAGCAAATCTCGATACGGCTCAAGGCATTGATCTCTAGATTTCTGGGTCCTGGGGATGAGGCACGGTTATCGCTTCCTTGGACGATCCAGCACCTGAGAACAAGCAAATTGTTGGTGGGTCGGCACTTTTATAAGTACTGGTGAGTATAAAACAACTGAACAGAAGCTACACCCCCTGAGACCCACACTAAGTAAGCATGTGGCAAAATATTACATTACTAGTGATCTTGCTACTTTTACCTAAGTTCATTTGATGCAGCTCAGGATTATAGTCAGTTTATATCTTTTGAAAACATGGCTTGGAAACAGTTTTGCATATTCAACAATAAGCATCCAATCGGGACAGTGTTCTATCGTGCAATGCGCAGCATGTATTGTGCACCATATTCTAACTCTTGGGAACAAAGCTTATCTAACGGACTGTTCATCTCATATTCAAGACAAGCATTTCAAGTGGACTATACAATTCGATACAATAGGGGCAGCAGCATACTCAATGTAAAACAGATGTATTACATCTAGCATAAATGATAAGGGACATAAGGAAATACAAGTGATCACTTATTCAGTGATCCTTACCCATGGCCGAGCGGTTATCCCTGTAGTAGACATACAAGTTAGCCATAATTTGCATAAACATATATGTCTAAGGTTCTCTATTCCCTGTCCGCCTCTGCATCAAACAATTAGGTATGCAAGAAGGCTAGCCTAGCATGCGCCCTAACTATATGATGGTCCATGGGTAGCCCCATGATTAGCAGCGGTTGTCCAAGGTTCATCTCTTCACTAGCACGCACCTGTGTCGGCAGTTGTGAGTCAAGGTTCATCTCTTCACCAACACACACGAGTACTAGCAGCTATAACATCATAGATTTCGCACAACACTAATAGACACATCGCCCCACTAGACCCCCTGAGGGCCGTATCCTCAAGGCAAAACAAAAATCTCTTCCGGACCGAGCGATTCCCAGTGTCCCAGGAACCGTCAAGAGACAAGACCTTGTGCACAAGTTATCCGAGACCAATGCAATAAAATGAAGCATCTATAATGCAAGCAAAACAAATGATCAAGCAAAACAAATGATCAAGCAAACCATATACGATCTAGCAAAACACATCTTGTCAAACAAAGCACATCTCTCACATATCTAATAGCATACCCCACTAGACCCCCAGCAGGCCGTATCCTCATGGCGCACTATTAGTCTATGCTTATACGAATCAAAAACTTATAGCAGTTCGATATAGCAAAACAGACAAGCGAAACATATAATGGCAAGCACGATTTCGATTTCATATCTAGCTTGCAATACCTATCTCTTTCTTAGCATATTACAAAGGAACTTATTTAAGCGATTCTTTTACTTATCTTTTTAGCATGGCAAAGGTTCGTTCGATAGTTGTGTCAGTGTAACTAAGCATGCAACATTTCTTATACTCTTGACTTAGTATGGCAAGGTTCTATCTCTTTTCCGACAAGCATACTAATTCTCTAGTTAGGAAAACAAATTCGTTTCAATGACAAGCTATACGAGTTCTCTTATTAAGCATGCAGGGTCAGGTTCTATCATTCTTCTTATGAAACAATCTTCTTAAGCAAACAAGCATTCAAAAACTCAGATTTATTATTATGGCGTGCAAGAATCAGAGAATGCAATTCTGCCCACTTACTTAGATCAATCGTCTTGTGGTTCGGTCGGGAACTCTCCGAGAAGACTTTCGCTCGAGCAAGCAAAGCAATATCACTTGTACATAGTGCCTACGGGGAGTGGGGCACTACAGCATGTAGCTTGGCCACATGGAACTCCTTCGTCCCCAAATGACACAAACTCCATGAAAAAGTTCTAAAATTCTAAAAACTTGTTTTCTTCATAAAATTTTTATTTTAACTCAAAATCAAGTGAAACAAAAGACAAAACTGCACGAAATCAAATGCTCTAACACATGGAACTACTACTTTTTGAAAACAATGAGTTTTAATAGATCAAAAACAAAAAAAACTCATGGAACCCATGAAAAATCCTAAATTTAAAACTCAGATCTACTCCAAACCATACACTAAAACCCAAAACTCTAAGACCTAAAAATAATGAGCACATCAAGGAGAATATTTTCCATCAAACATATTTTAATTACTATATATATATATATATATATATATATATATATATGGAAATCATGGCTTCACCACTTTGAACAAGATGTACTTGCCTTGGTGGACTAACAAACATCTTTCTAGAACCAAGTCTAGGACTAGGGCTAGGGTTCGGCCAAGGGGGAGCTCTTGAGGGAAGGAGGAAGAGGAAAGAAAAAAAAAAGTGAAAATGAGAGAGAAGGAGAGAGGAAAGAGAAAACCATATCCTTTCTCCTTCTCTCTCATTTTTACTTTCTTTTTTCTTTCATATATATATATATATATATATATATATATATATATATATATATATATATATATATATATATACCAAGCGGAGAAATGAGGTTAGCCATAGGATTAAGTAATGACACTCTCCAAACGTGAACCGGGTCAGGTATCCATCCTACGTACGGGTCCTAGTACGGGTTCATGGCAATTGCCAATATATGTTCACTATTGGTCTTGGGTAGTCTCCTACAATAAACAAAAATCCAAACATATAAAGTACATCATATAGACACGAACCAACATGCAAAATATAGAAAGAGTACATTTACAGAAAAAAAATTTAAATTTCATAAATTTAATAATACCAAATTTGGGAACAGGTGTGACAATGAAGGTCTGTCAAAGATTTTGACAATCCTGACTATGTATAGGATTGTCAAAAAATTTGACAATCTTGACTATGGTAGGGCTGTCAAAAATTTTGATAGTCCTAATAATCCAGTAAGTTTAAATTTGGACTGTCAAAAATTTTGACAGTCCTTTTAATGCAATAGCTTTAAATTAGGACTGTCAAAAAATTTGATAGTCCAAACAATAGTCAGGATCGTAAAAAATGTCAAAAAAATTGACAGTCCAAACAATAGTCAGGAAAGTTAAAAAATTTGACAGACCTGATTATTGTTAGGACTGTCAAAAAATTTGATAGTCCTAAGAATCCAGTAGATCGATTTGTATGCTCTTGGTGCTACCGTAAGAAAATAATGTATGTCGTAGAGTAAGCTTCGAGTAACCATAACTATTTGCTAATCTCTCATTTTTTTTATCAAACAATAGGTCTATTTGTATGTCCTCGACAAGAGTAACACAATTCGTTTAGAAAGAATCCACCTCCGATGTCAGACACACATGCTACACCAAAAATATAAATTTAAAACTTTAAAGGAACGTAACTTTTGACTAGAAGATCGAATCGAGGCTCAGCTGGTGTCACAATAACCGTATCGAAAAGTTATATGGGATAAACAATTTTGCCCTTTGACGGACTTTTCGTCACTTCAGAATCGCAAAATAATGATGTTTCGACATCCAAATTTTACTTTGATTAAATTTTTTTTCAGTATTTCGTTGTTATCGAGTAAAAATTGATATCTCCGGACTTTCAAACCTTATCATATAATATATCAGTAAAAATTTATTTTTTATAATGACAAAATTATCTTTATAACAATTTAGTAATCGTAATAAGAATAATTTAACTTTCGATTACGATATATTTATAAAAAATTGACAGGACTGTCATAATTTATGACAGTCCTTTCAATTGGTAGGACTGTCAAAAATTTTGACAGTCCTAAAAAAATTATGCGGTTCAATGAACAACATTTTTATTTAGGACTGTCAAAAAATTTGACAATCCTAAAAAAATATGTTGTTCAAGGAACAACATATTTTTTTTAGAACTATAGAAATTTTTTATAGTCCTTCCAGTTGGTAAAACTGTCAAAATTTTCGGCAATTCTTAATAAACATATTATTTTTTAAAATCAAAAATTTTGACAGACCTTCCAATTGATTGGACTGTCAAAATATTTTGACAGTCCATCATTGTTCCCGTTGCGATTGAAGACAAATTTTTGAAGTTCGAAATCCTAAAATGGGTTCTAAATTTCCAATATTCACTCAAAATTAACCATAAACTAAATTTTACCCTATTTTATGTTACTACACTATGAGATTTTGAGGAGATGAGAAGGAAAATGGTTGTGTTTGGTTCACTGTATTGTAATCACAATGGAATTAGATTTGTAATGTAATAGATTTACAATTACATTACCATGTTTGGTTGGAACATGTAATCAAATCATGCAATGTAATGTCAATTACATTCATATGTTTGGTCTACCATGTAAAGTAATTAAATTTGTAATGTAATATTTTTTTTTTGTTTTGTCGTTTTTGGTCGATTTTTGTTCTTTTCTGTTCGTTTTTGATCAATTTTTATCGGGTTTTTTTGTGTGGTCATTTTTGTTCGCTTGGCCCTTTTTTCTTCTTTTTTTTCGTTTTTGTCGCTTTTTTCGTTTTTGCTCGTTTTTCATTTTGGGTCGTTTTTGATCATTTTTTAATCATTTTTGGTCTTTTTTTTCTTATTGTTTTTGATTTTTTTGTCGTTTTTTTTTGTTTTGGCCTTTTTTTGTCATTTTTGTCGGTTTTTCCTTTTTTTTCTCTTTTTGTCGTATTTTGTTAGTTTTTGTTCTTTTTGTTTGATTTTTTATGTCGTTTTTGATATATTTTTATCATTTTCGGTCTTTTTATCATTTTTGTGGTTTTCGTTCGGTTTTTGTTCTTTTTAGCTCGTTTTTGACTCTCTTTTTTGTCTTTTTTTCGTTTTGGTCGTTTTTGATTATTTTTTGTCATTTTTTCGGTTTTTGTTTCTTTTTTTCATTTTTTTATCATTTTTGTTGGGGTTTTTTTTTATATTAATTTACTTTTAAATTTTATGTTGTATTTTAAAAAAAATAAAACGACAAAAAAAATTCAAAAATGACAATAATAATAATAATAATAATGACAAAAATGACAAAAACGATCAAAAAAGACAAATGACAAAATACAAAAAAAAAGAAAAAAATCGATCCAAAATGACAAAAAGATCACAAACGACAAAAAGGACAAAAAATAAAAAAAAACAAAAAAAATGACAAAAAAGATCATAATAGAACAAAAACGACCTAAAACGGCCAAGAAAATGAGGAAAAACGACAAAAAACGACAAAAAAAAAAAAAAAAACCAAAAACGATAAAAAAAGAAAAAAAAATAGACCAAAAACTAACCCAAAACCACAAAACGACAAAAAGATCAAAAACGAAAAAAAAACGATCAAAAACGAGTATAAAAGAATAAAAACCAACCCAAAATGACAAAAAACAACAAAAATGCAAAAAAAAATGACAAAAATGATAAAAACGACAAAAAAATGAGTAAAGAAGAACAAAAATCGACCCAAAACGAACAAAAACGAACAAAAATAATAAAATCACAAAATGACAAAAAAATAAAAAACAACAGAAAGAGATTAAAAATGACAAAAATGACAAAAAATCGACCCAAAAATTACCATAAGGGCAGCTCAAACTCGTCATCGTCCTCGTCGACGATGGTGGACTCGACCTCGATCGTCGACGACCGCGGCCAACTCGTCCTCATCGAATTTTACGGTGGACACGACGACGACCGCGGCCAACTCGTCTTCGTCGACTTTTACGGTGGAGTCGACGACGTCGGTTAGGGTTTCGGTCTCCGCGGCCGACCCACCTCCCACGGTAACCGCCGCCTTCTCGTTCTTCTCATCGCCACCTCTATCTTACTCTTCCGGCCCTACCTCCCCTTACACGGACTAAGACGATCTGTCTCTCAACGACGACGATCAAACCTAACCGACGAGAACTGGACAAATAAAAAAATTCTAAAAAATTACCAAACAAAATCTGTAAAAAATATTCTTTTAAAAAAATTATTGTAAAAAAAATATTTGGAAGGGACACAGTTGGACACGAACAGCTAGACACAGTTAAAAAAATTATTTTCATAAAATATTTTACCAAACATAATTTTTATATTTTCATAAAATATTTTACCAAACATAATTTTTATCTTTTATTTCAGAAAATCTTTTTCGAGATTAAAGTAACTTAACGCAAATTCTAAAACACTATACTTAAAAAATAATTTATAACTTACTTTCAGATAATTATTTTCTGAAAAAATCAAAAAATATATTCAAACGGACCCCACCCTTCTCGTCTCACTGCCATGTGCAGATGCGCGGTCAAGTTCAACTTCATAGGTTTGACTTTTCTAGAAAAAGAAAATCGGATAGATGAAGAGTGAGGTGTATATACGAAATCTACACAAAGAATATCCAATAGAACGGCGCCATGTGTTGAACGTCATTCTCCTATAAATACGGGATCGGAGCTCGTCGTTATGGTCGGAGACGAAAATCTAGAGAGATAATTTTCTCCTTCCTCCTCGCTTTCGCAAACCCTAACCCTAAATTTTCCATTTCTGGAAACAATGGCGAAATCGGAGTCGGACACGTACGTGTTGCCGGAGAAGGTCATCATCGACACGGATCCAGGGATCGGTACCCTCTCTCTCTCTGTTAGCTTCCGATTGTCGTTTTGATTGTGATTCGAGAGTTTATGCTGATCGATTTATTAGAGGATTCGATAATGCCGATGGCGTTGGTGTGGATCCGTTGGAAATAAGTTGATTTCTAAGTCTTATTTCAAATTATCAGATCTGAATCGCGAATTTCTCTTAGTTTTAGTGGGATATTTTCTGTTGGATCTAAATTGTATGAGAACTACTTGTGCAACCAATTGTTCTCATTCTTCTGATCGAGTAATCATGGGGAGATGGAGACATTCCTAATCCTAAATGTGCACGCATAGAGGAGCTACCTGGTGTAGGGCTAGATCGCTCGTTCTGTGACTCAGTTACGAATTATAGGTTCATATGATCGAATGCCACGTAAACGGGCAAGAACATAACACGGGAACACATACTTGACACCTATTTTGTAGTATCCGTGTATGATGCAATATTGCCACCCGATTTCTTGGTTAGATTAGTTTTACTTGGATATAACATATAGTTAACTTAGATTTTTCAGTTGGAACTATGAGTGAGTATCGAATGATTTGTTAAACTGTACAAAAGCAACCAAAGAGGCATTTTTAATGTAACTGTCGAGCGCCATGCTGGAGTAGGGTATATCACTGGCCCTGAGTCAGTGACTCCTTACCGGTTAGTTTGACTGTCACACTTATGCTCCATTAATCACAGGATTTTGGCTAAAATATAGCTTTTTAGAAATGGTCATTAAAAAAATGGTATTTTGAAAAAATGCTATCGAATTTTGGTTTAAACCGCGTTCAGGACGCAATTTAAATAATAAAATCACATTCAAGACAAAATCTCATCGAATAAGCTGCAATAAGAAAACACGATTTTGTTTCAGCGACATCATTTTTGCCAAACAAGATTTTTATTATTTAAATAGCATTACCGCTATTTTATAAAAATGTTGTACTTAGGTAACATTTTTAATGACTACCGGTTTCTAGTTTTTTTTATACTGTATTTTACCCAAAACTCATCTACTTTTAATGACTACCGGTTTCAAGTTTTTTTTTTATACTGTATTTTACCCAAAACTCATCTACTTATCCACCTGATTAATCAGATGAAGCACCCGACTAATATCCTTTTCCTAGAAAACTAATATAGATGTTCTTGCCGTAACTTGACTTATATTCTTTCTAGACTTCAGCTTGCACTATCCAATTGAATCTTTGGTAAAATGTATACCGTGCATTCATAGTTTCTTGATTTGGTTGTAGATGATAGCATGGCTATTTTGATGGCTTTTCAAACACCAGAGATTGAGGTCATAGGTATGACGACAATATTTGGTAATGTCAGCACAGAAGATGCTACCCGCAATGCATTACTACTGGTAGGTAGTTCTGAACGATCTTATTGTTAGTGGAATATGATTTGCTTTTGGTGATATGTTTTTGATGTTTATGGAATATTTCACTGCCACTTATTGTTTGCAATGTGTAAAAGGATAGTCTGAGATCGCAGGACGTCCTGTTCCGGTAGCAGAAGGGAACCATGAACCTCTAAAGGTAGTGTGACTTACTGCTTGCCAGATTTATTTTCTTTCTTGAGAGAGTTATCTGACTAGTTGCATTAATGAAGTAATCCTGACGCAATACCAACAACTTTTTGCACATGAAATTTTACGTGTATCACATATTTATTGCTCCTATAAGGGTTTTTGGCCTTAAATTTTTGTGCAAAAAGAATGTGTTATTTTCATCTGGGAAGAGCTCTAGTAATTTCAAGTGACGATAAATTTTCATACTGAAATGATTTAACTTAGTAGTAAAACTTTGGTATTAGATCCGCTTTATGTCTCTGAGTAATATATGTCAATGTTTTGTATATACTGTATTCCTGGTATGACCAAATATATTGAGCATATTTTCTATTCAATAAATTCTTGACATGTTTAATGGTATTTTGGGTCTATATCCTAAACTCATAGATCTGAAGGAAGCTGCTTCATTCTTTGTTGGCCTTGAATTGCTCATAATACAATATACTTTCTCGCTTCAGATTGGAAGGTGCTGACTGGCTTTAGTACACATCGTCCACCAGTAGTAATTTCATGGAAGCTACCAGTATTCTATCTAGTTTATGACAATGATACACTTTTTTTACACCCAATGGTATTTCTTTTAGTTTTAGCTTGAAAGACCACACATAATCAGGGTATTCTTGGTTTTATTATTGCTTTACACATCTACTAAAGGAAACTGTTTCTGTATTGAACTAATCCAAAGCATCCATTAAATGGTATTGAAGATGCTTTTTAACGCGTACAGTTGCTGCCGATTTATTTTATATTGAACCTTTCTGCTATTCTCTTGACTGACAATGATACTTTACATTATAGGGAGGGAAGCCACGTGTTGCTGACTTTATACATGGATCTGATGGTCTAGGGAATTTATTTCTCCCACCACCTTCAGGGAACAAAATTGAAAAAAGTGCACCTGAATTTATGGTTGACATGGTTTCTCAGTATCCTGGTGAGGTATCTATACTTGCATTAGGACCTTTGACCAACGTAGCATTGGTGAGTAAACTGTGTGGTTTTGAGAAAAGTAAATTTATGTTTTGAGTGACCTGATATAGTCAGTACTTACGCCTTTGATCTACTTGATATAGGCTGTCAAAAGGGACTCGTCTTTTGCAAGCAAGGTGAAGAAGATAGTTATACTTGGCGGGTCTTTCTTCGCGTCTGGCAATGTCAATCCAGCTGCTGAAGCAAATGTAAGATGAATCATAGGTCACATTAAGTAGCACTTGTAGTCTTTGATAGTATATCCTTAAATCAGTTTGATAGTTCTTAGTACAATAAAGTAGGTCGCCATCAATGTTGTATTGGACCCATATGAGTATCTGTATCAACAATTTTGCCATTTAGGTGTACTTAGATCAGAAAGGTTCAAAGTATCGGTATCGGAATCGGTATCAGACCATTCCTATGAGTATCGGGATCGGTAGTATCGACAGTTTCGGATCAGAGTATCGGATTATTTGGTATCGGAAAACAAATAACTATTAGTAAATTATTAACATTTTAGAAAATATATTTTATACATTTAAGCATAATTTTAAATATTCCCAGTGTTGTTTCTTAGTATTTTTTAAATTGAATGAAATAGTAGTCACCCTTGTCGATTGATTTACATGTGATAGATAAGTTTTCCTCTTTTATATGCTTTTACAACATTACTATGCTTTTACACCCTTGCTAATTGGTCTTTTTTATTCAATTTTGTTTGCCAAATTGATCGAAAAAGAGACCTCGGTCAGTATCGGGTATCGGTCGGTATCGGATCGGGACATGCCAAACTGTATCGGTATCGGCCGTATCGGATCGGTATCGGCTGATATTGCAAACTATGGATCAGATCAGACTATCTGATTTCAGTACTTAAAAGCTCTTTCTTTTTATTAAATTATTAAAAAACAATTCCTGTTTAAGTATAATTTTGTGCAGAAATTCCGACATATTACTTTGCTGAACTAATGATTGTATTTGCAGAATAATAGAACATTAATAATATTTCTTGTTATCATTTCTTAACACAAGATAATATATATCGCAGATATTCAACAAAATAATCAAAGAGGCTATTTACATACGTACATTCATATTGTTGGTTCGGGTACCCAATTTCGTTTATCCAAACCCCATTGCAGTCCAAATTTAAATTTAAGTTCTAGATTTAGCATACCTTTAACAGGTTAGCTACTAAGCAAACATTTTTTTAAGTATAGTATGGACCTAAAATGTTATTGGTTCCTTTCCTTAATATTGTAATCTGATTCTGCTGATTGGAAGTTAATCAGACCAGAAGAAAACTGAATCAGACATTTTTTGGTCACATGAAGGAACCCACCGACAAACTATGGTTCAAAAGCTCAGTTTCGGTCGAGGTTCACAGTATAGATTTCGAACCCATTCTTATGAGTTTGTTTCGGGCTTTTTCTATGACTACCGGTTTGGCAGTTTCAAGCTTGATACATATCTTACATTATGTTTCATATTTACAGGTTAGTATCTGCTTGAAACTGCCAAACCAGTACTCATACGATAAATGATACATATCTCATGTTATGATCTAATGATGCGATACAAACAGAGACTAATAGGTTAGTATTTGTTTTTTTACTTGTGTCATGTTATGTATACGTAAGAGCATCCTTAGTAGATGGTGCTCAAAATTGCATCTTGAGGCCCAAAATTATAAAATAAAGATAAATGTACAATGGATTGGGTTTGTATGAGAATATTAGAAAATGATAAAATGGCCTTTGGTCCCAAAGATTGTGTGGTCAAAAATTAATGTGAGAAAAAAATAATGTAGAATCTAGAAATTGTGACTCCAAATTGTGACTTACTAAGTGAAGTTGGGAGATGGAGAGAGGAGAGAAGGAGAAAAGTAGGAGAAAAGAGAATATGAGAAAGGAGATTGCAAGGGTATAAAACACTAGGTTGCATCTTATGTCTATTTATATTGATATGCAATACACCCACAATTACTATTATACCCTCACAAGATAAATAACAAAATAAAATAACTCTAACACCCTCCCTCAAACTGGAACATATAGATCAGACATACCCAGTTTGCTATATAAATCAGAAAATGGATCACGAGCAAGTGGTTTGGTGAGGATATCACCTAATTGGTCCTCCGACCGAACATAAGGAGTGACAAGCTGTTTCTTCAGCAACAAATCACGAACAAAATGACAATCCACCTCGATATGCTTCGTGCGCTCATGAAATACCGGGTTACTTACGATAAACATTGCCGACTGATTATCATAATACATCTCCATCGAAATAGGAATTATAATTCCCATTTTATGAAGGAGAGACTGCACCAACATCATCTCAGAAGCTGTATGAGTCATCGCACGATACTCGGCCTCTGCACTAGAATGAGCCACAACATTCTGCTTTTTACTACGCCACATGACAAGATTGTCATCCACAAATGTACAATAGCCAGAAGTAGACCTCATATCACTGCGACTGCCTGTCCAATCAGCATTACTGAATCCCGTCACCGTAAGCAATTGGGAAGGTTTGTACAACAAATCATTTCCAGGTGCACCCTTCAAGTATCAAAAAATACGAGAGATACTCCCAATGTGGTTGCCGAGGGGCATGCATAAACTGACTAACTACTCCAACTGCATATGTGATGTCTGGTCGTGTAACAGTAAAAAATATAAGTTTGCCAATCATACGTCTATAATATCCAACGTACTCAAATAACTCTCCCCTGTCAGTATCAAGCTTGTCATGATAATCCATAGGAGTCTCATCTGGCCGACACTCCAACATCCCAGTCTCGGAGAGCAAGTCTAGAACATACTTGCGGTGTGACAGATACACCTTTCTTAGATCGAGCAACCTCGATTCTAAGAAAATCTCGAAGAAGATCCAAATCCTTAGTATGAAACTAACGACTAAGGTAGGCCTTCAAGTCCACAATCCCAGCATGATCACTCCCAGATATAATGATAGCATTAACATAAACAATCAACACGATAATACCTGCTGAGGAAGAATGGCAAAATACTGAATGATCTGATGTGCGCCGAAAATCATACTGAATGAGAACTGAACTGAATTTGTCAAACCAAGCATGATGTGACTGTTTCAGTCTATATAATGATTTCTTCAATCGACATACGAGTTTTTTATTTTCTGCTACAATATATCTTGGTGGTTGATCTATATAAATCTTCTTTTGTAGTCACTATACAAGAAAGCATTTTTTATGTCCAGCTGTATATAGGCCATTGGCGATTAACCGCCACAGAAATAAGAATCTGAACTGAATTCAGCCGAGCCACTGGAGAGAAAGTATTCATATAATCCACACGATATGTCTGAGTATATCCTTTGGCAACCAACCGCGCCTTGAGGCGCTCAACTGAACCATCGAGATGATACTTAACAGTGTACACCCATCTACAACCCACTATCTGCTTCCCAATAGGAAGTGATGTTAGCTCCTAAGTCTGATTTTGATGTAAAGCATACATTTTCTCATCCATTGCACTTTGTCAACCAGAAGATGACATAGTCTGCTTGTAAGTTTTAGGAATAGAAATAGAAGAATGAAACAACAAATGTATGAAAATATGATGAAGCACGGTGTAATAAAACATAATTAGAAATGTGATGCTTATTCTTTGTGGTACAAAGGAGTTTTTTTCTGAGAGCAATGGGAATATCATCTGGATCTGTGGTGATGTGAGCAGAAACCTTAGGCACGGAAGCTGATTGGTTGAGAGTTGAATTCTGCAGAACCACTGGCATGTCCTTGGATCTCTGATAAACCTGTAAAAGGGGATTGGAGACAGAAACTGATTCAGGAATGACCTGAAATGGTATGAAAGATATCAAATATGATGTAAAAGAAATACAACGGTCTCCTGAAGGAAAGAAAGTGGTAGACTCAAAGAATGTAACATCTGTACTGACATAATACTTGCGTGACTGTGGACTGTAACAACGATAACCTTTTTGAGTACGAGGATAACCAAGAAAGACACACTTCAAAGATCTAGGAGCCAACTTATCTCGATTAGGTTTCAGGTTATGAACAAAAGCGACATACCCAAACACTCGAGGAGGTAAAGAAAAAGGAACGACATATGTATGTAACATGGAAAATATAACTTTATTGTTTAATACAGATGATGCTATGTGATTAATTAGATAACATGCAGTAAGTACGACATCTGTCCAATACTATTTAGGGACATGCATATTGAACATGAGAGTTCGAGCCACATCTAAAATGTGTCGATGTTTGCGTTCGACTATACCATTTTGTTGAGAGGTGTGGACACAACTGGTTTGATGAATTATACCACGATCAATACATAAAGTGTTCACAGAAGATTGAGTATACTCCAAAGTATTATCAGAATGCAGAATTTTGATGCGTTTATCAAATTGAACATATATTTCATTATAAAAGGCAGATAACACATTTGGAATCTCATATCTTTCTTTCATTAAATAACACCAAGTTATTCTGGAATAATCATCAATAAAAATAACAAAATACTAAAATTCTTTCGGACTTTTGACTCTAAACGGACCCCAAATATCAGAATGAACAAGATCAAAAGACTAACTGACGACTCTCACTACGACGAGGAAAGGAACTGCGGTGATGCTTGCCTAACTGACAAACCTCACATTCAAGACTAGAAACATGACTCAAACTAGGAACAATTTGACGTAACTTAGCCAAAGACGGGTATCCCAAACGATAATGCCACTGCAACGAAGAAGTAGAAACATAAGTGAATTCTTTCCAGGTAGATCCAAGTAATACAATCCATATTTTCTATGTCCTGAACCAATAATCTTCTTCGTCCTGAGGTTTTGAAAAACACACGAATTGGAAGAAAATGTCACAGAACATTGAAGATATTTGGTTAACTAGCTCACATATAACAAATTAAATAGAAAATTATGCACAAATAATGAATCAAATAATGACAGTAATTGAGTAGGGTGAATGACACATTTTTCAAGTACAGAACGAGTAGACCTATCGGCCAAGATAATATTATGTTTCATGGGACTACGTGTAACACCCCGTTCCGTTCTAGTGGACTGCCGATTCAAACGGCAAAAGTGCAATGTCCCGACCCGCTTTGCTTAGGCGAGAATACTCGTTTGAGGCAAAGGATATCCAGACTTGTCCTTACAGGAATCCGGCTTAGGCTTTCAGAGGCTCGCTTGACGTATCGCTCTACCGAGGCGAATCATCGCTAAGGTGGGTGGCTATGGTGAACTTGTCTTTGCTTAGCCAGCACACTTAAAATCTGGAATGATACATGCTAGTCGCTAGGTGAATCACCCCCTGCATGCTAATAAGAATACAAAGTACCTAGCTAAGGGAATAATCCCAACTTGTATTGCTTATGCTAGAACATGGAAATGAAACATTGCTTATATATATGTTTAGACCCTCGTATGCTACCCTAGAACGTGTCGCTCGGGAAGTCCCTTACGATCTTGCTCCTCGGCTTACCTTCGGGCCCGAGCCAACGTGATTGCTTATGTTTATACAAATGCATGCTTGTCTGCTTGTATGTTGTCTTGTTTTCATCCAAACCCCGGGAGACTACTAAGTAGTCGTCCCGTGCAAGAATGAACCTGCAAGTATCCGGAACCGTAAGGTCGCCAAGGTAGTTCCCGAGCCAGGGGATTGCATCATATCAAGTAAAAGAATTATGCTCCTGTGGCAAGACTCATTCAGGTATTCGGATCTCTGCAAGTCTCCCTCGAGTGGGCTCATCTCAGTCCAGGAGACTGTGCACATCCAATGGCTAAGTGAATCCATGTTCAAGTATCTCGTGTACTCGTGTTTCCGTGTTCTAGTGCACTCGTGTTCTCGTGTATCTCGTGATAATTGCAAGACCCAAAGTTGCATGTCGTGGACAACTCGGAAACGAGGTATTGTTCCACAGACGGTTGCCGGGGCACTGGGGCCGATCCGATCCGATCCGGATGGAACTCGTGTGTAGTCATCGTGTACGGAACAGGATAGCTTGCAGCACATCGTGTACTCTCGTAGCATGCTATCCTTGTCCTGGACTATGTCCCAAATAGCTATGCCAGCGACTCGTATTCATATAGATAAGTCATCCTCGCTTAGCGGCTATCCGCGTGCGAGTTATTGCATCATGTCAAAGAAACAACTGAACACCTGAACGATCATGATACAACAATACTCGTGTTGCATATAGTATCGCCCCTGAATGTTTAGACTTGTCCGTGCTTGAATTAACAATGTTTGCCTTGGATAGGAAAGGACAAATGGTAAGTGGGTAAGTTTTGCCGTGTTTCCTCTCATGTCGCACAGCGCACTGCCACACGAGTTAGGTTATTCAATGTTTGCATGAAACTGATCCTAAGGCAACTAGAAAGACAACTTAATAGTTGGTGCACGAAACCTATATTATGTGTTTGGATTTGTCGAGCGGGCGAGTAGCCTCCCCACCAGTGCATTCAATGTACTGATAATCCACCAGATTGTATGCAGGGTGCGGGAGAATCTCGTTCGGTGCGGATGCCTCCTTCGTGTGTGCTAAGACCAGGAGTTTCCTCTGAAGCCTTGGAGCGCTGCGTCCGAAACTGAAGCACATATACAAGACATAATGTTGTGAACATTGCATGATCATCGTCTGTACAATCATTCCATAATTGTAGCCACTTGGCACGCTTTTACTGTTTCGGAGAGAGGCTTGAGCGACTTGTAATCTCGGCTATACGTCGCCTGTAACACTTGTTTATATTAATAAAGAGTTGCTTTGCTTCAACTTGTGTTATTCAATTCTTCCGCTATATTGTTGACTCAGTGAACATGTTACCAAATCGCCTATGCGTTTATGATTCCACTGCACTCGGACAATCTGTGCGACTCTGTGGCTTAGAACTCTTACCGCCAGCCAATGAACCACGGCCTTGCACGAGCGTGGCTCACGCTCGTGCGGCATCACGTCCGGATGGGTCAAGCGATCGTTCCGCGGGAGCGCTGGCGCGGTGATTCTCGCCTAGCGGGAACGGCCGATTTAGCCTGCGGGAGATCGGGGCGTGACATAATGGTATCAGAGCCTGGCTTCTACGCCTTTGGACTTCATTTTGATTATCTCAGTTTCGAAAGCTCGTTCGTGGGTTATGTACGCTCTCTCTCAATGCCTCGATGGGATGTTCCAACAATAAGTCTAAATACTTTCAAAATGTGTTTTGAATGATATGATTGCTTGTATGATATTGTGCTGCGAGTGACCTTTGTGCCAACCTGAGTGAGGACCCTTGAGATTGTCGCTAGTAGCTTGTCCGATTTCACTATGTCTAAGTTTGGTTGAATGCATATGTTTGAGGGACGCCTTGAACTTGTGCACGATCCAAGACTTAAGAAAATGTGAAACTCGAGTGCTAAGACTTCGCTATCGCTAAGTTGGTTGGCGTGCATGTGTTTGGAGCGCTACGAATACGTGTACGATCCAGACTAGCGATATGCCGATCTCGAACGCTTGTGCAAGTGAATATCCAAATAAACAAGTACAACGACTTGTATAGGTTTGCCTCAGCCCTGTATCGTTAAATCAAAATTGATTGAAACGTACTGCTTGTCCTCAGTAAGTCTCGAGGACGAGACTTTTTCTGAGTTGGGTAGGATGTAACACCCCGTTCCGTTCTAGCGGACTGCCGATTCAAATGGCAAAAGTGTAATGTCCCGACCCGCTTTGCTCAGGCGAGAATACTCGTTTGAGGCAAAGGATATCCAGATTTGTCCCTACAGGAATCTGGCTTAGGCTTTCAGAGGCTCGCTTGACGTATCGCTCTACCGAGGCGAATCATCGGTAAGGTGGGTGGCTACGGTGAACTTGTCTTTGCTTAGCCAGCACACTTAAAATCTGGAATGATACATGCTAGTCGCTAGGTGAATCACCCCCTGCATGCTAATAAGAATACAACGTACCTAGCTAAGGGAATAATCCCAACTTGTATTGCTTATGCTAGAACATGAAAATGAAACATTGCTTATATATATGTTCAGACCCTCGCATGCTACCCTAGAACGTGTCGCTCGGGAAGTCCCTTACGATCTTGCTCCTCGGCTTACCTTCGGGCCCGAGCCAACGTGATTGCTTATGTTTATACAAATGCATGCTTATCTGCTTGTATGTTGCCTTGTTTCATCCAAACCCCGGGAGACTACTAAGTAGTCGTCCCGTGCAAGATTGAACCTGCAAGTATCCGGGACCGTAAGGTCGCCAGGGGATTGCATCATGTCAAGTAAAAGAATTATGCTCCTATGGCAAGACTCATTCAGGTATTCGGATCTCTGCAAGTCTCCCTCGAGCGGGCTCATCTCAGTCCAGGAGACTGTGCACATATAATGGCTAAGTGAATCCATGTTCAAGTATCTCGTGTACTCGTGTTCCAGTGCACTCGTGTTCCCATGTTCTAGTGCACTCGTATTCTCGTGTATCTCGTGATAATTGCAAGACCCAAAGTTGCATGTCGCGGACAACTCGAAAACGAGGTATTGTTCCACGAACGGTCGCCGGGGCACTAGGGCCGATCCGATCCGGATGGAACTCGTGTGTAGTCATCGTGTACGAGACATGATAGCTTGCAGCGCATCGTATACTCTCGTAGCATGCTATCCTTGTCCTGGACTATGTCCCAAATGGCTATGCCAGCGACTCGTGTTCATATAGATAAGTCATCATCGCTTAGCGGCTATCCGCGTGCGAGTCATTGCATCGTGTCAAAGAAACAACTGAATACCTGAACGATCATGATACAACAATACTCGTGTTGCATATGGTATTGCCCCTGAATGTTTATACTTGTCCGTGCTTGAATTAACAATGTTTGCATTAGACAGGGAAGGACAAATGGTAAGTGGGTAAGTCTCGCCGTGTTTCCTCTCATGTCGCACAGCGCACTGCCACACGAGTTAGGTTATTCAATGTTTGCATGAAACTGATCCTAAGGCAACTAGAAAGACAACTTAATAGTTGGTGCACGGAACCTATATTACGTGTTTGGATTTGTCGAGCGGGCGAGTAGCCTCCCCACCAGTGCATTCAATATACTGATAATCCACCAGATTGTATGCAGGGTGCGGGAGAATCTCGTTCGGTGCGGATGCCTCCTTCGTGTGTGCTAAGGCCAGGAGTTTCCTCTGAAGCCTTGGAGCGCTGCGTCCGGAACTGAAGCACATATATAAGACATAATGTTGTGAACATTGTCTGATCATCGTCTGTACAATCATTCCACAATTGTAGCAACTTGGCACGCTTTTACTGTTTCGGAGAGAGAGGCTTGAGCGACTTGTAATCTCGGCTATACGTCGCCTGTAACACTTGTTTATATTAATAAAGAGTTGCTTTGCTTCAACTTGTGTTATTCAATGCTTCCGCTATATTGTCGACTCAGTGAACATGTTACCAAATCGCCTATGCGTTTATGATTCCGCTGCACTCGGACAATCGGTGCGACTCTGTGGCTTAGAACTCTTACCGCCAGTCAATGAACCACGGCCTTGCACGGACGTGGCTCACTCTCGTGCAGCATCACGTCCGGATGGGTCAAGCGATCGTTCCGCGGGAGTGCTGGCGCGGTGATTCTCGCCTAGCGGGAACGGCCGATATAGCCTGCGGGAGATCGGGGCGTGACACTACGATTATGAAAGAGAGGTTATACCAGACATGTGAGAACTTGCTCCTGAGTCGATGACCTAAGAGATGGATGGTGACTGGGTTGCCACAAAAGCAGGATTACCTATATGTGACATGGTTGCAATAGGTTGGGAGGTGGTACTAGCAAGCGCGTTCAACTTCTGGAGAATCTGTTCAAATGGAGATGAAGTATCGGACGTTGAAGTCTGACTGAAACCAGAACTATCATCTCTGGGAGCAGAAGTGATGACCTAGGACTTGCATATTTTCATCATGCACTTGATGTGCATATTCTGGTTTGCCCCACTTGTCCAAACAATAGTCTTCGATATGACCGAGCATTCCAAAATAGTTGTACTTTTGTGGTTGACCATGGCCACCACTACCACCGCAGTCACTGCCACGAGCATTGTCTCTACCACCACGGCCTTCTCCTCGACCAAAACTACGACCACCATCTCTACCGCTATGTCCACCACCACGACCACCAGCACTAGAAATTAGGGCATAAGAGTCAGTACTCGGTACCACAGAGCTCTGTCCTAAAAAGGAACAATTAAGACGGGAGAAAGTATTTGCCACCGTATGTAACTGTTCTCCAGCAAAGATCTGAGCTTTATAAGATTCGAGCGCAGGATTCAAGCCGGCTAGGATAAGTGAAACATGAAACTCTTCCTTCTGTCGCCGAGCTTCCTTTAAATCAGTAGTGACATGATGATATTGTAGCAGTTCCTCCCACAGCCTTTTTTGAAGCCAAATATTCATTCACATGCCTCCCATTTTGCTTTGTATTAAACAATAACTCGTACAACTCATAGATACAGACAACGTTCCGCTTTTGCGAATATGATTCTTCCAGAGATGCCCAAATCTGTTTGGTGGATTCACACCACTGAACATTAGCAGCGATGTGCGGCTCTATACTATGCTACAACCACGACATAACGTATGCATCTGCACTCATCCAATCTTCATACTCAGCAGATGTTTCAGGCGGGGGTTCATCCGTCAAAAACTTCAACTTCTTCGCCCTCAATATTACTTTGATAGACTTGGACCAAACAAGATAGTTCGCACCATTGAGTTTCACCGCTGTAATTGATTTTTCTAATTCATCATTATGAATAACAATAAAAAGAGAACCACCTTCGCTACCGCCACCACTATTGACCTCGCCAGAAGATTCGATCCCACCATACTTGCAGATGCAACAAAAAGAGGAGATCTTTGAAACCCTAGATCTCACAATGAAGCACAACCGACGACGAACAACCAACAGAGATATGTAAAATCCTAGATCTCATAAATGAACCACGAACGACCACGAACAACAAAAGACGAACGACGAATCATGAAATGTAGACAAAAAATACCCAATTTTTTTTTTTTATATAAGTGAAGTTTGGAGATGGGAGAGAAGGAGAAAAGTAGGAGAAGAGATAATATGAGAAATGAGATTGCAAGGGCATAAAACCCTAGGTTGTATCTAATGTTTATTTATATTGACATGCAATACACCCACAATTACTATTATACCCTCACAAGATAAATAACAAAATAAAATAACTCTAACATACTATTTTACAAAATAATTTCCTACATTCTGAACTTGAAATTCTCAGGCCCAACCTATAGCTCTTGTGGGTGGGTTGGGCCTGAGAATCTAGAAATTGGAACTTGGAATGGAGTCTTACTATTCTACAAAATGAGCTCCTAAATTCTGAATCTAGAAAGTAGAAATTGGGACTGACCTTACTAATGATTCTCTAAGAATCTGAATTCTAGAACTAGATAAACCTGTAAATATGAAACAAGTAAAAAAAAAATTATGAGAAAATTATACTAAAGGGGTTGCAATGGTTTTAGAAGTACAAATCCAAACTTATAGAGTTACTATATCAAACGATACGAGATACAATATGTGATACATGATACCACGCTAGTTGAAACACAGGTTTCAAGGGGTTCCAGTGGTTTTGAATTGGTCAGTTTCGGTATTTTATAGCAATTTCAGCAATTTTAGCTGATACTTAAAACCTTGGTTTTGATAATCACTTTTAGATAGTTCCTATAAGTATCGGTTTTGGCAGTTTCAGCTGGTGTGTTTTGTTTTGAATCAGTTGGTTTTGGTAGTTTTAACAGTTTCAAACCCTCCAATTCTGATTTACAATTGCCGAAACGTGTTGGTTTACTTAAAGCAGTGCAACAGATAAAACATACCATCTTTCTCGACCTCTATTTCTGTATTTCATCGTTTCCTGAAAACCTGATTTGTACTATACAACAGTTATAAAGCTGTTCAATTATGTTAGCATTGAGGCTGTTCTTTGTCATTTTCTTTGTGGGGCACCCATCCATTATTGTGGGTCAGATGTTCAATTATGTCATTCTACTATGGATTTGCGTAATTACATTTTATATTCAATCCTTCTCTTCCCTTTCTCTTTAAATCTCTATTTTTATGATCAGAACATTTTCTGTCAGTTTTGGATAAAACCGGGGTAAAAAACGATAGAAACCATAAAAGATGCCAATACTGGACATTGCCCAGACCGGTATTTACAGCAAAAATTTGTAGGTTTACCAGCATTCCAACACTCCATGCAACTATCAGGGCATACTGTATCAATTGTCTTAATTCTGTACTCAGATGCCTCTGATGTAGATTAACAATAGACTGACAAGTTATAAGGCTAGATTGAGAGAACTTTAGGATTTGACATGATATGCCTAAGAAATTCCAGATCCTAGACTCCCGAAGGGAAATATTGTGGATGTGGGATCCTCCTGGCCAAAGACATGCCCCCTAGAAAAGAAGATTTTGGTTGTAGGTCCTGATTCCTGGCAAACTAAGAAGCACAATTACTCCGAAATTTACATCCTGTCATGTCGGACATTCCATAGATACTCTGAAATACACTACGACATGCCAAAATAGGTGTTGAGTTCGTGTTGTTGTGTCTGAAACATGTTGTGTCGAATCCGTGTCCGTGCATCATAGCTAGCAATTATAAAGAACTGTAACCATAAAAGGAGACTGCAAGTCCAGCTAGAATTCATGAATTATAATAGGGATAAAAGAACTATGCACACTAGTGATTAAGTTTCATGTGTATGTTGCTTTTTGATGATATTACTTTGGTTAACAATAAAAATCAAAGTTTTTTTTTGTAAAGGTAATGTATGGAGAGAGCCTCGAGTTAAAGATTAGTACTACATATCGTATAAAAGCTATAGAATCTCTGTCAAAACAAGGATAAATTGCACCATTTCAAGACACTTGGTACAAAACCAAGTGGGAATAGTTGAATTACACACTGATTGATCTATTTACACGGTGTGTGGCCTCTTTCATAAATATAAGAAAGAGGTAAGAAAAAGAGGAACATGTAAAAAAATGGGAGAAACTTCTTAAAATAGGGAATTAAATAAATTAAAAAGCTCTTTTTAACAACTAGAAAAGACCATCATCATTCATAAGTTGAATTACACAAGGACTAGAAGTAAACAAGTTGATGACTATGCATTACTAGTTACTCTAATAGAAGATACGAGCAATTAACACAACGACAATTGAAAGTCTAACACCAACCTAATCACAAGAAACTTGACAATTAGCTAAGTTAATGCCAATGCCAAAGTATCAAACTAACAACTTAAATTTGTTGGTCAAACGATTGTTATATAGAGAAAAAATTAGTAACAAGTAACAACTAATGAATTAACAAATATCAAAAAAGGACTTAACAGACAATTACTTTATTAAATATGAGACAAGATGTTCACTCATCAAAAGACATACAGTCTTTGAAAAGTTTCATGTCTCTAATCAATGGAGAAATAATAAGACAAACTCAACTGTTAAATAAAATTCTTAAGATGATTATGACACTTTATCATCCTCCATGCATTATATTACTCATTCTTCTTCTAACACATGCTATCATTCTCTGAGGTAGATTATGTTACCACATTATTCTCGTGCACTTACTGTCTTCCTATGGAAAGTTTCATGTCTCTAATCAATGGAGAAATAATAAGACAAACTCAATTGTTAAATAAAATTCTTAAGATGATTATGACACTATATCATCCTCCATGCATTATATTACTCATTCTTCTTCTAACACATGCTATCTTTCTCTGAGGTAGATTATGTTACCACATTATTCTTGTGCACTTACTGTCTTCCTATGAGGTAGACTAATCACTATTGCTTGGTAAACTTATCATCTTCGAAATAGGTTCAAATGAGAAGGCATATAGACGGAAATAGTATCATTTGACCTTGTCGAATATTTACTTGGGGTCTTTGGTTTCTTCCACTTTATAAAGCCTTGTTAGCTCTTGCTGTCTTGTTGCCCCTGCAACTTGCTTCCATGGCACTCCAGAACGAAAGGGCATTTCTTTATCCTCATTCTTTCTTTCTTTGTTTTTATGTTACAATTTGCAAAAATCTCTTCCTAGAAAACTTTTTCTTAGGATTTCCTTATCATCTTCTCTATTGTTTAGAGCTGATTTCGGGCCAGATCAGGTCCAAGTACTGCTAGTTCTGAAATCCGGCCCGAAACCCTATGGGACCAAGTCTCATATCCAAGCCCTTTCCATATAAGCTTCGGGTTTGGGTCCTATATATAGTGACTATACACTACCCGTTCACCATGAAATTTGGGTCTGGTGATGTTATTTTACTACAACTATAAATAACTAAAAAAATCATTTCTAATTTTTGCATCAATGCCTGGTTCAGGTGGGATTTAATTGGACACAGACCCTACCCTTTGAAGGTAAGGTCTATTTTGTGTAGCAAACCCTACCTGCCCAAAGTAGTTCTAGGTCCGGTTTGGGTCCATAGCTGGGTACAGGTTATCAGGTCTAGATAACATGCTTAGTTCTTGTTTGTCATCTTTCTATTCAACTGGACAAAGAACTAATGGCTAGTTCAGATTGAAATTTCATTTGGAACTCCCATTTGGTGTCAAACACAAGGGGCAAGCCAAACTATTTTCATTTTGGATGTACGTTTTCTCAAATATGCCATTCATTTCGGGGTGAAATGGTTTTATTCTGTAACGCTCCGCCAACGAGCGTTTCAAAAATGGATGTTTGAGAAAATGTCCATCAAGCAAACTGTAATTTGAACTAAAGCCTAAGGCTACTTTGAATTGCAGTTTGAGGGATGGACATTTGCTGAAATGCCAATTTCTAGAATGCTTCGTCGGGCCTTCAGCCATTTTGAGCCCCCAAATGAATTGGCATGCCTGTGTCACAAATGGAACTGATGGTTAACCAAACAGCTAACTTTTTGTGTTTGGGCATTAGATGGAGTCTTGAATGAAACGCAGTTGCAATGCAATCTAAACTTGCCCTAAGACTTGCAATTGTTTGGAGCTAGTTTGTTGCTCTTCTTTATTGGGTTCTTTAAAATGGAAATTTCAATAACAACCTTTATTCCAAAATTTTGAGGTCAGCTGTTTGAATCATTTTCTTCCATTTAGCTCTATTAAGGGCCATGTCCTCAGTAACACTAACCAAAAAGGATAAATGCAGACAAGAACAATGTAATTTTGAATTATCATTGAAATTCACATCTCAAATGCACTCCAATTCCACTTCTTGCATTCTCATGCACTATTAGTCAAACTCAGATTCTCAAATGAAGCCATCTCCGAATAATGTGTCACCTTGCTACAGAATTATCAGAGAGCTATTTCATTTATGGATAGAAAAGTTCAAACATATGACGTGCACTTCAATAATATAGCATAATTATCTTACATTAATAAGCAATTAAATAACATGTATAGTTGTCTCGACAAAAAAACTATCACTTCTGATACCTCGTTGCAACCCCATGTTCCGTAAGCCCATCATCGAGACAATGATACAGTGAATCTCATAATTGGGTAGGTCTCCATGCACTTTATTATGATAGGATTGAGAAAACAATTGTTTTACAATAATATTACTTATAAATTTATAATATGTTTAGATAATGCGTAGCCATGTCAAGCAGATGGGTCCTTCCCTTTCCTTTTGAGAAGTAAAAATTAATTTGCTAAGAGTGAAGGAGACACTAAAAGTACTTGTATCCTTCTTTTCAGATATATGGGGACCCAGAAGCAGCTGATATAGTATTTACTTGTGGAGCAGACATTGCTGTTGTGGGCATCAACATCACGACACAACTCACTCTTACAGGTCCCTCAATTCTTTAAGCTTTTCTCAGTTATTGCAATTTTGTTTATTGCTGTTGGGTGCTGCGATGCATTGCTTTGCTTATGCAATCATCAACTGCAGATGAAGACCTCTCCGAGCTGAGAGATTCGAAAGGAAAGCATTCAGAGTTGTTGAGCAACATGATCAAGTTTTACAGGGACTGGCATGTAAAATCCGATGGTATCTATGGTAGGAACTCCCCTCATTTCTTCACTGTTTATCTTGGTATTATCTTTTGATTTTTTAACATATGCAAACAATTCATGTAGGGATTTTCTTCCATGACCTGGTCTGCTTTGCCGCTTTAGTTCATCCGAATCTTTTCACTTTTAGGCAGGGGGTCGTGAGGGTTGAGACGCAGGGCATCTGCGTGGGGCACACGCTGATGGACCAAGGACTGAAAAAGTATATCCCACTTTCGTTACGTTACATTACGTTTGCTTTCATGGACATCGTTATGTATATTGCTAATTTTTGGTGCAGGTGGAATACAAGTAACCCTTGGACAGATTACTCCCCAATATCAGTTGCGTGGACAGTTGATGTGCCTGGGCTCCATGCCTTCGCTAAAGAGCTGCTTTTCAAACCTTAAAAGAGACATCATTGTTTGTCCAGATTCGAGTGGAGGACCCATTCTTGAAGTACATATAAAATAATGGGCGTGAATCTCCCATGTCATGTATATCTGATCTTCCCATTGATTTAAAGCTTCCATGTACAATTCTATGCTTCTGTACTTACAAGACTTTAATGGTTCAATTTCTTTTCTGTTGCATAGAATCGTCTAGTGCAGTCTTCAATGTTTATGCTCCCCTGCTCACCCCCCCCCCCCCCCCCCCCCCCCCCCCACCACCACCACCACCACCACCACCACAATTAGAAAATATTAAGATCAGGAGATGTGATTAAGGGGTCTTCCGTGTCATTTTTTGGTCAAATCTAACCCTGTTGGGGTCTTTCTGTGGCCATTGACGAGTATTTCTCAGGGAGATCCAACTATGGTCAGGGTCCTCCTTGTGTTTAAGATCCTCCGGGTGCTTCGCTCCATAGAAGTTGAGAATACTCCACTTAGGACTCTGCTTAATTCTAAGATAGACGTGTCGCTAAGAACCCTTATTTCCTCAACAGTCATTACTGGCAACATAAATTAATACTGCCAACAGAATAAACATCAATATCAATAGAAAGATCCCCATTTGTATGAAAAATGAAAAAGTGAATCAGTCAAATATAATGGTAATTATTCAGGTTCTTTCCTGTGCTGGTAACTCCAATTTAACTTGACTCTACTTGAGCAAAATAGTAAAATCCGCAAGAGCATGCATGAACTTGAACTCTCCTCACTCACCAGTAATCTCCACAGGAGCAAGAGCCGCCCTCGAAGTGGTGAAACCGGTTCGAGTCCCTCACCACAATCTCCCTCCCTTCAATCGCCGACAGCATCTTTATCACCGTGTGGCAGTCCCCGCACACTCTCAAGTTCTTCACGATCTGGAGTGGAGTACCCTTGGGAGTGGCCAGCAGTCCGAAAGCGATTGCTAGCCTCTCGCTGTGCTGGGCTAGCGTCGCCTCCTTGTGTTCCTCCTCCATGTCTCGGAGCACAAACTCCGTGTCGGCCCGATACCCTTCCTCCTGCAGTCGAGCCATCATTTCCTTCACCTTCGCGTGTATCCTGTCTGCCCACGGATGTGACTTATCCGAGGCCAAAAAGGAATGCACCTTGTTCTTCACCTGAATCCAACTGATCCCTGCTTCCTTCTTCACCTTCCTCTCATCCATTAGCCTTCTAATTTCGTCTCTCTGTCCCCATTTCCCCGCAGCGGCATATATATTGGACAGGAGCACATAGGCAGCAGAATCTTGAGGGTCCATTTTTATCAGAGTCTCCGCGGCAACCTGCCCAAGCTCGACATTGCGGTGCACGCGACAGGCCCCCAGCAGGGTTCGCCACACTGTACCGCCTGCTGGGAACGGCATACCCTTTATGAGATCCATGGCTTCTTGTAATCGTCCCGCTCGACTATAGAGATCAACCATACACGCATAATGCTCCATAGTTGGGCTTATTCGATGGTCCTCGACCATCGAGCCGAAGTACCTCTTGCCTTCCTCTACTAGCCCCGTACGAGTGCAAGCCACGATCACACCCATGAAGCTGATCCCGTCCAGCTCCACCCCCCGGGCTTCCATTTCCTTGAATATCTCGATCGCCTTCTTTCCGTAGCCGTGTTGAGCGTAACCGGAGACCATGGAGTTCCACGACACCAGATCCCTCACCGTCTGCCTGTCGAACACTCTCTGAGCGCTCTCTATACTCCCCTTTTTCGAGTACATCGTGACGAGAGCGCTGCTCACGCAAATGGCATCTTGGTAACGGGACTTGATCGACAACCCGTGGAACTGCTTCCCTTGGTCGGACGCAGCGCTCGGTCCCGCACAAGCGTTGATGGCGCTGGAAAAGGTGAACTCGTTGGGCTCCACTCCGCCCCTCGCCATTTCCCTGAACAGCTGGACTGCTCCTTCTGTGTCCCCTGACTGGGCGTAGCCAGCCAGCATCGCAGACCACGCGACGATGTCCTTACGATCGATCCTCCTGAAGACCGAGAGAGCTTCATGGTTGTGTCCAAGCTCGGCATAGGCCGCAAGAAGCGCAGTGCCAACCGCAGCAGCGTGGTTGTACTTTTTCTTGATAGCTTGACAGTGGATCTCCAAAGGCGAGATGGGGCAAGGGGATGCCGTTAACATTGTAGAATAAGTGAAGTCGTTCGGTTCAACATCACCATCCCTTGTCATTTCGATAAAAAGACTAGCTGCTCGATCGGATTCGCCATTCTGTATGAAACCACCTATCAACGCGGTCCATGAAACCACATTCCGAGCTTCCGGAACCGTCGAAAATAATCGAAATGCATCCGCCATCTCGTTGCTCTTGGTATAAACCACCAAGAGCGCCGTCGACACTCTACAATCTAACCCGAAACCTTCCTTTATAATGCAGCAATGGAGCTGCCGAGCAACACGGAGATCTTTCAAGTTAGCGCACAGTTTGATCGCGGTGACAAAGCTCAGCTGCGTCGCCTTATGGCCAGAAGTTCTCATCCGGTACAAGAGCTCGAGTGCGTCGGCGTCACACTCGTTCAGGACCAGCCCGGCGATCATTGCATTCCAAGAGACCGCGTCTCTGATACTCTCCATGTTCACGAACACCGACTTTGCTTCTCGAATCAGCCTACACTTGGAGTACATACTGATAAGGGAGTTCGAAACGAAGGTCGCGGACTCGTATCCGTGCTTCACCAGCTGGCAATGGGCTCTCCTTCCAAACCTGCCATCCCCAAGGCCTGCCGCGGCGGTCAGCACGGTGGCGTAGCTGAACATATTCGGCTTAACTCCTTCGAGCTGCATTTTGGAAAAGAGTTCCCGCACGGACTCGACGAGCCCGTTCTGGGTGTAGCCGGTGAGCAGCGAGGTCCAGGTGACCACGTTACTCTCCGGAAGCCGGTCGAACACTCTCTTTCCGTCGTCCACTTTGCAGCACTTCATGTACATGTCGATAAGGGAAGAGCCGACGCCGCTGGCGGCGTCGAGTTTGGACTTGATGCATAGGCAGTGGAGCTGCTTGCCGAGGATCTGGTTCGAGAGGGATGCCGCGACCTTGAGAGTGGAGGAGAGGGTGGAGTCGTCGACGGGATGCAGTCCGGATCGATGGGCTTGAAAGAGGAGGTTCAGAGGTTCTAGTTCTTGGTGGGGAATTCTGTCGAGCAGTTGGTGTGGGTTTTGAAATGTATGCAAGTTTGCTCTGAGCTTTGAAATGGGCCTGGCGGGAATCATTGATCTGGCGGGAAGATAAGTTCGGACGTTGCCAACGTTGGGAGGAACTTGCAGGTTCTGTTGGGACGACTGTGATTGGTTTGGTACGCCGAGACTGGTGGTTTTCAAAAATACCTTAGTATCCTTTTGATAAGAGTAATGCTATTTGGACTTTCAAATTATCCTTCCAAACGATTCCTTCTTACGTGGCAGCTCATGTAACGTATTAAATAACATTATGTGACATCTAATATGGTAGTTGATATGACAAATTTTAACCTATTAAAATTAAAATTAAAATTTTAAGGTAATTAATATTTGAATTAATATTTGTCATGTCAGCTGCCATGTTAGATGTTACATAATACTATCTAACATATCACGTCAGCTACCGCGTAAGAAGGAATAGTTTGGAAGAATAATTTGGAAGTACAAATATCATTACTCTGTTAATAAATATAATATTTAACTTAAAATTTATATATCAATCATTTTCTTTCTTGCAACTTCACAATCCTAACAATTTTCTTTAATCCTAACATTCACAACCTACAACCTCCACATGCTTTTGAATATAAGACTATATATACATGGGAACCTATCAAGATTTTGATGTTTCATTGTTTTGGGGATTAATCCGTTCATAACAAGATATGACAAACATAGAGTCGGTACAAGAGTTCGGGAGACATTTCGTTACTTTTGGAATTCAACCATACCCATATGCACTTTGATTACATGTACATAGCTGCATGTGTCATAGTTTCGTAGCTGTAGAAGCATAAAAACCATAAAGATAAAACACCCGCAAAAAGTCAACTCATAAGAATATGTCTTCGTGCGAAGAAGCAGCATCCTGACAGAACAGTGATCGGAGCCCGGAACATTCCTTCTACGAAACATCTCCCTTCTCTAGAACGGCCATCGGGTGATGGTTCATTCTCCAAGGGAGCAGTCAAATTACATTTAATGCATCATATGCACCAAATTCGATGTGTCAGTCTTGAAGAAAATGTGTAGAAGTCGAAGCGATCAGTCGTCTAGGCTGTCAAATCACTGTTGAGTAGCATGCATAGCGCCAGTGTGACAGAGTGAGTCGCAATAACCCCCCTTCTGGTGAATCTACCTTCCAATGATGCTACTTCATACAATAGTGCTTTCTGCAGTTTCTGTCACGTCCCAGTCCCAAAATATCGTGGGACTAGACACGTGGCAATGGCCAGCAGCACACACCAATGGACAAACCCAATTTAATGAACCCACTAGGGTGTACTTAAGCTGTAAAACAACAGTAAGGGTCTATGATGCTAATCTCATCTACAGAAATGAATACAATCAATATGAAATATAAATCAACATCAAGTCTCAATAAAACATATCTCGGGGAACAACCCAATAATAAGTCTGATACAACAGTCAATAGACAAGAAATAAAGAGTATAACAACAGCAAATACTGAGTATAGATAAAACAGATACTCAGGAGAAATCATCGGCGATCACCTCATCTTTTGGTACTGGTACTACTCAAACGTCTGCTCATGTCCCGTATACCTCGGGGTATATCTCCTCTACTAAACCTGAGGACATAATCCGGATTCTAGGTTCTCATGGGACATAGCAAGGTACAAGAATAACTCACCAAATAAGTGCAGTATATGAAATGAATCAATATGGCAAACTATATAACCAGCTAAGTGATATGCAAAATGAGAGCATCACTAGAACTCAGGCTGGGACTACTACAAGCTCTGTGTCGGGGAGCCGGTAGCAGTGATATCATGTAGGAGCCTAACTCGGAGTGGCTACGACACCGTAATAATATAATCAACTTGTAGCCTGTGTGTCTCTTTCCACCCAATGTAATCACACGTCTCATGTCCATGTCACGCAAGATCATATCTAATGCAGCAAGTCATATGATAGTTATGGATATATATAAAGTCTATATCACAAATCCTGTAGCCTATACAGAAACACCATGAATGTCACAGGAAGATTCTGTCTCATGAACAGTGTCAAGTGTTCTATGGTATGACGTACTTGATGATGCAAGCACGAAAAAATGTATAGGGTCTCGATATCTATCTCTAGGTGACGTTACACAACTCCGCGTACGGCGTTGACACCCGAATATTATTCGGACGTTAAGTAATGTCACACGATCCTAGGTTGAACATATATATCACAGAAATAGATGAAGAGAATAATATGAAACAAATTACTGCAAGTATGGCAAGGTACACTTGCCTGGGGTTTGATTTCCAACTGTTGCTCCAGTATCCGCGGGATTTGCAGGTACTCCTCCGGTTGCTGAAATAATTATTAACATCATGTTTAGAAGATATCAAATATCTATAATTGCTTGTCCATAAGTTCAATTTGGACACAGGGGCAAAAGTGACAGTTTCTGGTCAAAGCGGGGTCCACATGTGGTCCACTTCGCACCAAAAAATGTGTCAGAGATAAAGTTCTCCAAATTCGTCAAACTTAGTGTCTACAAGTATAAAATGATGATACAAACCCAACAGAATGTCCAGAACTGAATTTCGGTGAGTCGATCACAAAATCTTCCGTCAAGTGGAGCCGTGGGGCCTACGATACGGAATTTTGTCAATGTTCTCAGAATCGAACCAAACTTGGGTCACAGGACCGGCGTATTGCTACGAGTCCGATGGCGCAAGTTTTGTTTCGAAACGACGAGCACACACGAAGTTACAACGAGTTTCAGAACATGACTGATACGGGGTGTTGTCGATGGATACGCGTTGATTCCGGTGTGCACGCACATCCAAATCAACTTTCACGAAATCTCACACATCCGTATTAACAGTGCGCACCTTTTGGTGAAGTTTGCACACGACCAAGTTACCTCGTTTAGCGGGGCGCACCCAGTTCCTAAAAAATTAGGATTTTTAAATAACCAATATTTTGGTCTTTTTCACCCTCAAATAAAATACAATCTACAGCATGATAATTTATACTAAAATAGGGTTTTAATCTCGGTTATACGGTCTAAATTACTGTTCAAGTGGATTTTAGAAATAATTAACAGGTTGCACGGAAAAAGGTCGTGAACCGGGGAGTTCGGGACAAATTCTGAATTTTCAGAAATTGGAAATTATTTTCCTAATTTTGCGTCGCAGTTTGCGATCGACACAGGACACGATACCCCAAACAAATTGCACTGGGTTCGAGAGGGTCACGCAGGGAACGGAAAGTAACAACCTGTTCGAACATCGGCGCGACGAGGAGAGATAAATCCTCACCTGAACTGGACGTCAGAATCGACTGTACGTCGCGTACACGCGAGGTTGTGCGGCGCTGCGACCGCGGGGTGGCGGAGCTCGCCGACGGCGGTGCTGCAGTAGATACTGGGCTGCTCGGTGAGGTCGCCGGAGCTTGGCGTCGCCGGGGAGGCTCGTCGCCGGAGGTCGGGTGGAGTCGTCGTCGGCTGGAGAGGTGACGGAGGCGGTGGCGACTGTGGTATGGGGACAGCGGGTGGCCGAGGTTGCTGGGTCGAGGTCGGCCGGGGATGTGAGGGAGTGTCGAGGTCGGTGGCGGCCGGAGTTGTCGTGGTGGTGGGGTTGATGGTTGACGGTAGTGAAGGGGCATGGTTTTATTGGGTAGTTGCCTCGACGGTTACCGGAAGGGGAGAAGATGGGTCGGGGGTTGGACAGCGGCGGGAAGGCGGTTCGACGCGGCGGGTTAACGGCCGAGAAGACGATGGGTCGGCCGGCGGCGGTGAACGGCAAGGAGACGAGGGGATCAGGGGTTTTAGGGTTACTGTAGCAATAAGGATAACGAGTCGGGTTGGTTTAATTTATTATTAAACCGGTTCGATTTAATAAACCGGTTGGGTTCAGCTCGGTTTGTTTTGGTTTATTTAGAAACTTAGTTTTTAGGTATTTAAAAATAGTTCTGGGGTCCAATAAATTCCAGGAAAATTACAGTATGTTTAATTCTTCATTTTGCACTCAAAAATATTATTTTTATAATATTTTAATATTAATAAAATCACAAAATTAATTTAATTTCAGAAAATATTTATTTTAATTAGTTAAAAATTACAAAAAATTCTCAAAATTTCATTTTTAAATTCTGAAAAAATCTGGGGGTTTATATCTACCCCCCTTAAGAGGATTGCGTCTTCGCAATCAAGAAACCATAGCCGGTCAGAAGATATGACACGGTTGCAAGAAATGTTCGAAGCACGACACGATCAAAGAATCATAATCAAGGAGAATTCGAAGGATGAGGGTTAAACAAAACACATAGGGAAGGAATAAAGTATTTTCCTAGACAATAAAAGTTAGGTAATTCAAGAGTAAAGAAACCTGGATATAGCAAGGATATCTACAGCTTAGAAAACTTGGGTATTAATTACTAACAAGTTCAAAATATTAGGTTTAGGCTAGGGAGTGGAATAACAAGCACATGCTAAGGCATTACTAGGATAGATAGCTACGAATAACTTAAATCTTACACGTATTTGCTACTCCGCGAGTCTGCGCGTCCTCCATTGTCATCACAAAAGCTTGTCCGCGTCCTTGTGGTGGCGTCCTCTGCTGTTGATGGACTTGCTGAAAAAGTTCTGACTGGGTTGCCAAAGGTGGCCTCGGCTAATATCCTCCCGGTGCTGGTAAGGCTTCTTGGTTAACCATCGGTGCTTCTCCTCAATGCTTCGTGCAATCTCTAGCTAAATGTTGGCTGGATCCGCAAATCAAGCACAGTCCTAACTTGTGTCTGCACTCCCTCTCAATATGGCCTATCTTGCCACGGTAGTGACAAGTAGGAAGGAATAAGGCTCTTGGTGCTGCTCTCGGTGGTGGATTCCTCTGGGGTCGCTTTGCAGCTCTTTCCTGCTGTACTCGGTCTTGTGCTAATACGTGCGGACGCTTCTGACTGGACTCTCTCCTGGTGATGCACTTCATGGATCGTGCTACAGTAAGAACGTCTGTGTCTAAAGTAGTTGCAATAGAGCTGATTAACTTCTGTAGCTCAGAGCTAAGTCCGTCAAAGAACTTCTCCACTTGACTTTGTTGGGCTTCTTGATGAACCTTCTGTTGGGCTTGCATCATCGCGTAGAATTTTTGAAACATTTGTTGCCCGTCCAAAGGCTGTCCTGGTGGGAATACGGACAGTGGTAGAGTAAACTGCGTCGATGGTGGAATGTCATCTTGCTGGATTCTCGAGGCATGCTGATTTGCTTGATTTCTTGGTTGTGCTGATTGACCTCCACCCACTGGTGTTACTTCATCTTCGTAGGTTACCACAGCACCTCGTGGTGATCCTGCAGGAGTCTCGTTGCTTGCTGGTGGATCCATTACTCTGCATCCAAAATAAACTATAAGAGGCGCACAGAGCAATCAAGGCAGGATGCAAGTCAAGAATTCCGATTCCGATATAGAGATCAAGGAGGATTCAATCAAGTGGATGAGATCCTAAAACTTATCCTATTCTTGTCGCAGGCTTGCTCAGTTCCTAAGTTGAAACTGAAATATTATAGTCGTTGACCTGTATGGGCCATCACAAAAAACCATGTCACGCCCCAATCCCAAAATACCGTGGGACTAGACACGTGACAATGGCCAGCAGTACACACCAATGGGCAAATCTAATTTAATGGACCCACTAGGGTGTACTTAAGCTGTAAAACAATAGTAAGGGTCTATAATGCTAATCTCATCCACAGAAATGAATACAATCAATATGAAATATAAATCAACATCAAGTCTCAATAAAATATATCTCGGGGAACAACCCGATAATAAGTCTGATACAACAGTCAATAGACAAGAAATAAAGAGTATAACAACAGCAAAGACTGAGTATAGATAAAACAGATACTCAGGAGAAATCCTCGACGATCACCTCGTCTTCTGGTACTGGTACTACTCCAACGTCTGCTCCTGTCCCGTATACCTCGGGGTAGATCTACTCTACTAAACCTGGGGACATAATCCGAATTCCAGGTCCTCAGGGGACATAGCAAGGTACACGAATAACTCAAACCAAATAAGTGAAGTATATGAAATAAAAAAATAGGGCAAACTATATAACCAGCTAAGTAATATGCAAAATGAGAGCATTACTAGAACTCTGGCTGAGACTACTACAAGCTCTGTGTCGGGGAGCCGGTAGTAGTGATATCATGTAGGAGCCTAGCTCGGAGTGGCTATAGCACCGTAATAATATAATCAACCTGTAGCCTGTGTGTCTCTCCCCACCCAATGTAATCACACGTCTCATGTCCACGATATCTCATGTCCATGTCACGCAAGATCATATCTAATGCAGCAAGTCATATGATAGCTATGGATATATATAAAGTCTATGTCACAAATCCTGTAGCCTATACAGAAACACCATGATTGTCTCAGAAAGATTCTGTCTCATGAACAGTGTCAAGTGTCCTATGGTATGACGTACTTGATGATGCAAGCACGAAAAATATATAGGGTCTCGATATCCATCTCTAGGTGTCGTTACACAACTCTACGTACGGCATTGACACCCGAATATTATTCGAACGTTAAGTAATGTCACACGGTCCTAGGTTGAACATATATATCACAGAAATAGATCAAGAGAATAATATGAAATAAATTACTGCAAGTATGGCAAGGTACACTTGCTTGGGGTTTAATTTCCAACTGTTGCTCCAGTATCTGCGGGATCTGCAAGTACTCACCCAGTTGCTAAAATAATTATTACCATCATGTTCAGAAGATATCAAATAGCTAAAATTGCCTGTCCATAAGTCCAATTTGGACACAGGGGCAAAAGTGACAGTTTCTGGTCAAAGTAGGGTCCACATGTGGTCCACTTCGTACCGAAAAATGTGTCAGAGATAAAGTTCTCCAAATTTGTTAAACTTAGTGTCTACTAGTCCAGAACGACGATACGAACCCAACAGAATATCCAGAACTGGATTCCGATAAGCCGATCACAAAATCGCTAGTCAAGTGGAGCCCGTAGGGCCCACAATACGGGATTTTGTCAACGTTCTCAGAATCGAACCAAACTTGGGTCACAGGACCGACGTATTGCTACAAGTCTGATGGCGCAAGTTTCGTTTCGAAATAACGAGCACACACGAAGTTACAACGAGGTTTAGAACAGGACCGATAAGGGGTGTTGTCGACGGATACGCATTGATTCCGGTGTGCACTCATATCCAAATTGACTTCCACGAAATTCCACACGTCCGTATTAACAATGCGTACCTTTCGGTGAAGTTCACACACGACCAAGTCGCCTCATTTAGCGGGGCGCACCTAGTCCGAGAAAATCAGGATTTTTAAATAACCAATATTTTGGTCATTTTCACCCTCAAATAAAATACAATCTACAGCACGATAATTTAAACTAAAATAGGGTTTTAATCTCAGTTATACGGTCTAAATTACTGTTCAAGTGGATTTTAAAAATAATTAACAGGTTGTACGCAAAATGGTCATGAACAGGGGAGTTCGGGACAAATTCCGAATTTTCAGAAATTGGGAATTATTTTCCTGATTTTGCGTCACAGTTTGCGATCGACACAGTCCACGATACCCTGACCAATTGCACGAAGTTCGAGAGGGTCACGTAGGGAATGGAAAGTAACAGCCTGTTCGAACATCGACACGACAAGAAGAAAGAATTCCACACCTGAACTGGACGTCGGAATCGACTATACGTCGCGTACACGCGAAGTTGTGCGGCGTTGCGACCGCGGGGGTGGCGGACCGCTCCGAGCACCGCAGGCAGT